>PVIY010004827.1:0-99142 GCA_004026745.1 Myrmecophaga tridactyla | reverse complement strand
GGTGCTGAAGGAATACAGACTATGCAACAGGAATGACTGTAAAAGTTCAGATATGGATAACACAGTACTATCTGATGGTAACACAATAGCATAAGTACACTGAATAAAGCTGAATGTCAGCATGATTGAGCAAGAAGGCCTGGGAGCATGCATGACAGCAGAAGTAAAGATAGAGGATAAAGACTTAGTATAACTTAGGAATGCCTAGAGTGAACAATAATGATGATTAAAGGTTCAAATATAAATCATTTTTTCTTGAGGGAGAACAACCTTGCAAGGTGTTGAAAATGGGATGATATGCAGGAAAAAATACAGTAAATGCAAGCTAGAGTCTATAGCTAACAGTAATATGATAATATGCTTCCCCTGAATGTAACAAAGGCATTATGCCAAAACTAAGTGTCAACAAGCAGGGCATATGGGGAAAAGATATGAATTATTTGCAGAAGGAAAGGAAATCTCTTCATATAGATTACGGTGGCTAAGACATGACTATTTCCGTAGATTGGATTGTATAATGTTCAAATAAATCTGTTTAAAAATGAACAGAGGGATGGTGCAAGGGTAGTTCAGTGGTAGATTTCTCACCTGCCATGCAGAAGACCTAGGTTCAATTCCCAGATCATGCACCTCCAAAAAAAAAAAAAAAAAAAAAAACATGAACAGAGAGAAGCAAGTGTTAGAGAAAATGTGGAGAAAGAGATGGACCTATTCATTGTTGGTAGGGAAGTTGAGAGGTACAGCCCTATGGGAGGGCAGTGTGACATTTCCACAGGAGGCTAGTGGTAGGGTTGCCATATGATCCTGCAACCCCATTTCTAGGTATATACTTGAGGAACTGAGAGTGGGGACACAAAAGGACATTTGCATATGGGTGTTTAGGGTGGCAATGTTCTTGATTCACAATGAATGGAGGTGGCCTAAGGGTACAACAATTGAGGAACTGAAGGGGGAATTGTGTTGTATACATACAACAGACTACTGAGCAGCTGCAAGAAGGAATGAAGTTGTGAGGCATGCAACTAGGTGAATGAAACTTAAGGACAGTATGTTGAATGAAATGTCAGAAAAAAAGCAAATATTATCATGCCTCACTAATATGGAAAACCTGTAACATACAAATTCAGAGAATTGATCTCTAGAGCATGGGTTATCAGGTTGGGACCTATTGTAAAGTGCCTTAGATTGTGAGCTTATAGAGCAGTCACATATATTCAGGAATCGTGACTGTATTTTTCTAAGTTCTGAGAGTCAGCATTACTCCATAAAATAACTTAAAAAAGTTGAAAAACTGATCAGACTTTGATAAAGATATCAATGAAGCTGAACTGGATAGGACTAAGATAACTCAGAATACAGGGTAAAGGATGATATGGACCATACTTTAGGACTTCAACTTCTGTGTGAGACTGAAAGGGGAGATGTTTATTTGGTGCAAAATTTATATTTTGGGTAGTGGATTTTCTACATTAACTTGTATGCTCAGTTTAACACCATAATCACATGGATTTTTTTTTTCTTTTTCTTTTTTTTTTTTACATGGGCAGGCATCGAGAATTGAACCTGGGTCTGTGGCATGGCAGGGGAGAACTCTGCCTCTGAACCACTATTGTCTGCCCTACATTTTTGGATAGAGCATGACATTTTGTTAGTTTGTACAGGTTAGTGTGATGTCCCAATATATCCCGGCATAATTTGGGTAGAGAGCAAAAAGTATTTGCAAAGTCACCTTCTGGGACTGAGGAGGAATGAGGAAATATTCAGCTTCCCCATGTTGGGAATTCCTGGTATCCCCACAAGCTGTGTGGACCACCCATTCAATAAGCTAAGCCCTCAATCTTGAGGTTCACCACTACAAAACTTATACCTGAAAAGGAGACAATAAACTTACTTATAAATATACTCAAGAGTCGTTCCCAGAGAACCTCTTTTGCTCAGATGTGGCCTCTCTCTCTAAGCCAAGATGGTAGGTGAACTCACTGCCCTCCCACCTATATGGGATATAACTCACAGGGGTGTAAATCTCCCTGGCAACGTGAGACATAATATGCAGGATGATTGAGGACCCAGTATCATGGGAATGAAAAAACTTCTTGACCAAAAGGGGGAAGTGAGAAATGAGACAAAATGAAGTTTCAGTGACTGAGAGATTTCAAACAGGGTGGAGAAGTTATCCTGGAGGTTATTTTTATGCATTATATAGGTATCCCTTTTTAGTTTATGGTATATTAGAATGGCTAGAGGGAAGTACTGAAACTGTTGAACTGTGTGTTCCAGTAGTTTTGATTCTTAGAGACAATTGTGTAGCTATATAGCTTTTATAATGTGACTGTGTGATTGTGAAGATCTTGTCCGATTCTCCTTTCCCCAGGAAATGGACAGATGAGTGAAAAAAAAAATAAAGCTAAAAAATGAATAATATGGGGGATAAGAGGTAAAAACATTGGATAAGTTGAAATTCTGTGGTTAAAGAGAGAGAGGATAAGGGGTATGGGATGTATGACTTTTTATTTTATTTTTTCTAAAGTCATGCAAATTTTCTAAAAGTGATCATGGTGTTGAATACAACTCATTGATGATATTGTGAGCCATTGATTGCATACTATTAATGGATTACATGTGTGTGAAGATTTCTCAATAAAAATATTTTTAAAAAAAGAAATAAATATGTTACCTTCCATAATGGCAACAATTTGGGTTATTATTAATCCCAGTAAAAGTGTATATTATTTTTTGTTATGTAACTCCACTTGTAACTCCTACAGTTACTAGAATGCAAATGCATGAAAAGTAATGATGAATCTATGGTAGTGGAAACACCATATATAAAGATATCATTTGTAACAAGTTAAAAAATGGTGGGGTCATGGAGAGGTGTAGGAATAGTGTGACCTTGAAGTAAAGTTGGTATTAAATCCAATATGATTATTATATATTTAGGGTGTTAAATTTTAACTCCAGTATAATCACAATGAAAATGCATGAAAAATATATCCAGATATAAATGAAAGGGGATTCAGTAAAGTATATACAAAATATTGAATAATATGAAAGTAGGCATTAACAGGAGAATTTTGAGGCAAAAAATATATAACACTGGGTGGTGCAACGGTGGCTCAGTGACAGAATTCTCACCTGCCATGCCGGAAACCCAAGTTCAATTCCCAGAGCTTGCCCATGCCTCCCCCCCCCATATATATATAATATATATATATATATATATATATATACTACTTACAAAGCCTAAATAACAAAATATTAGAAGAAAGCCCTGAATTATCAGCTGTGACTTTAAATGTAAGTGGCTATACTCTCCAGTCAAAAGGCAGAGATTAGAAAAATGAATAAACAATGTTTCAGTTATAGACTATTTAGATGAGACTCATGTTAAATTCAAAACAAAAACAATTTAAAAGTGAAAGGATGGAAAAAAACAAATCATGCAAGTCGTAACCAAAAGAGAATTGAGCAGCTATATTAATATCAGTTAAAGTAGACTTTAAGTAAAAACACTTCTATGAGGGAAAAAGTCAGTCATTATATACTACATTAATAGTGGCCTTTAATACACTGTTATCAATAACAGATACAAAATCTATATAGAAGATAAATAATGAAATATAAGACTTGAATGGTACTCTAAAGCAACTAGAACAAATGGACATGTATAGGACGTTTGACCCAAGAACAACAGAATACACATTCTTCTTGAGTACACAAGGATCATTCTCCAAGATAGATCATATCTTAGGTCACAAATGTATTTCAGTTAATTCAAAGATACTAAAATCATAGAGTTTCAACAGAATGAAGCTAGAAAACAATAGCAGAGGGAGAAACAGAAAATTCATAAATATGTGGAAATTGAACAATAAATTCTTAAATATCCAATGTATTAAATCACAATGGAAGTTAGAGACTACCTTGAGGCAAATAAAAATGTATGTATAGTATACTATACCTTACAGAATGCAGCAAAGGTATTGCTGAGCTTGAAATTTATAGCTCTAAATTTTTACATTAAACAAAAGAAGAAAAATTACAAATCTGAGACTTAAACTTAAAACTGGCTTAAATCTAGAAAAAGAAGAGTAAACTAAACCAAACAAGCAGAAGGAAAGCTATCACAAAGATTAGAGTAGAGATGAATGAAATAGAGGATAAAGCAAAGAAAACAATAGAGAGACTCAAAAAACTAAAACTTGGTTCTTTAAAAAGATGAACAGAATGGACAAAACCTTAGCTAATTTGATGAAGAATAAAAGAGAGAGTACCTAAATAAATAAAATCTGAAATGAAAAGGTAGACATTACTTGTAAACCCACTGAGATTAAAATGACTATAGGAGGATACCATGAACAATTGTATGCCAAAAAAATTAGAAGACAGATGAAATGAACAAATTCCTAGAGATACACAAGCTACCTACACTGACTTAAGAAGAAGAAATAGTATATCTTCAACTATTATCTAGTAAAGAGATTGAATCCGTAATAAAGAAATGTCCCAAAAAAGAAAAGCCCAGGAACAGATGGCTTCACAAGTGAATATTATCAAACATTCCAGGAAGAATTGTCATCAATCCTGCTGATACTCTTCCCAAAAAGACAATGAGGAAGAGGAAACACTCTAATTCATTCCAGAAAGACACTACAAGAATAGAAAGCTTATGGGCAAATATCTCTTATGAATATAGATGAAAAATTCCTCAATAAAATAATAACAAACCAAAGCCAGCAGCATATCACAACATTTATACACCATGATTGTGTGGGATTCATGGGTAATTCAACATAATATCAATTGACATAATACACCATATTAACAGAATGAAGAAAAAAAAAAAAAAACATGATCATCTCAGCCGAATTAGAAAAGTCATTTAACATAATCTAGCATTCCTTCTTGATAAAGCATTAGAAATCTAGGCATAGAAGGAAATCTTGTCAACATGATAAAGGACATAGTTGGAAAATCACAACTACCAGTATGCTTAATGGTGAAAGACTTAGAACTTCCCTCTAAGATCTGAAACAAGACAACTATGTCACCACTATTATTCTGCAATGTACTGGAAGTTCTTGCCAGGGCAATTTGCAAGAAAAAGAAATAAAAGACATAAAAATTGGTAAAGAAGACATAAAACTGTCCTTATTTGCTGATGACATGATACTTTATACATAAAATCCTGAAAAATCCTCTGGAAATTTCCTAGAACTATTAACTGAATTCATCAAATTGATGCAGTACAATAAGAACACTCCAAAATCATATTACGGTTTCTATACAATAGTAGTGAAAATCATAAGAAATCAAGAAAAATATTCCACTTACAGTGACAACTAAAATAATCAAATATCTAGAGTGAATGTAACCAAAGATAGAAATGATTTGTATACATAAAAATGAAACAATGCTAAAAGAAGTCAAAGAACACCCAAATAAATGGAAGGAACATTCCATGTTCATGGCTTGAAAGACTAAATATTGTTAAGATGTCAATTCTACCTAAAGCAATTTGCAGATTCAACACAATTACAATCAAAATTCTAACAACCTTCTTTGCAGACATGGAAAAGCCAATCATTAAATTTATATGGAAGGGATGGAGGCTATGAGTAACCTCTTCATCTTGAAAAAGAAGAGCAAACCCAGAAGACTCACACTTCCCAATGTTAAATGTATTACATATCTAAATTAATCAAAATAGCTTGATACTGGCACAATAACAGACATATGTAGTAATGGAATTGAATTGAAAGCTAAGAAATAAGACCGATATTTATGAACAAATGATTTTCGACAAGGGGGCAAAGACCACTCAATCAGGAAAGAATATCTCTTCCACAAATGGTGCTGGGAAAACTGGATCTCCATTTGCAAAATAATGAAAGTGAACCTCTCACACTATTAAAAAAAATTCAAATCAAAATGGATCATAGCTCTAAATATAAGAACCAGGACTTTCAATCTCCTAGAGGAAAATGTAGAGAAGCATCTTCAGAATCTTGAGTTAGGCAATGGTTTCTTAAACTTTATACCCAAAGCACAAGCAACAGAATAGAAAATAGAGAAATGGGACCTAAAGTAAATTTCAAACTTTTCTGCAACCAAGACTTTATCATGAAAGTAAAAAGACAAACTACACAAAGGGAGAAATAATTGATAAGGGTTTAATATCCAGAATATATAATGAAATCCTTCACCTCCACAACAAAAAAGACAAACTCAATTAAAAAAATGGGCAAAAATCTTAAATAGACATTTTTCCAAAGAAGACAAGCAAATGGCCAAATAGCACATGAAAATAGGTTCCATAATCTTAGCCAGCAGTTAAGTGCAAAACAAAGCCACAATGTGATACCATGCCATACCAACTAATGAAAAAAAAAAAGGAAAATTGCATATATTAGAGTTATGTGTAGACCTAGAACACACATTCATTGCTGGTGAGAATATAGAATTGTGCAGCCACTGTGGAAGGCATTTTGGCAGCTGTTCAGAAAGTTAAGTATAGAATTACTAAATGATACAGGAATATACCTTCCAAAGAATTGAAAGCAGGACTCAAACACATATTTGCACACCAGTATTCATAAGGTCATTATTCACAATTACCAACAAGACGTAAACAACCCAAATGTCCATAAACCATGATTATACAAAATGTGTTTCTACACACAATAGACTATTATTCAACCCTAAAGTATAATGAAGTTCTGATACATGCGACAACATGTATGAACCTTGAAGATGTCATGTTGATGAAATAAGCTGTCACAAAATGACAAATATGGCATGATCTAATTGATATGAACTAATTAGTATATGCAACCTCATAGAGCCAAAATCTAGAATATAGGTTACCAGGGGATGGGGTTGGGGTAGGAATAGGTTGTTAATGTTTAATATGAAGAATTTTTATTTGGGATGATGGAAAAATTTTGGTAATGCACGGTGTTGAGAGTACCACACATTGTTAACATAACTGAACAGCACTGAATTATATATTTGAAATTTTTTAAAAGGGGGAATTTTAGATTATATATATGTACTAGAACACAAATTTTTAAAAATATCTGTGGAACAACACAACACAGTGAATTGTAAATTAAATCTTAGGTGATAGTTAATAGTACAATTATAAAAAATGTGCTTGCATCAATTGTAACTAATGTACCACACCAAAGCAAGGTGTTTATAATAAGGTGGTATATGCGAATCCTATATTTTATGCATGATTTTTCTGTAAACCCACAACTTTTCTGTCAAAAAAATACAACATCCTTTCATGGTCAAATGTCACAAGAAATAAAGAGTAGAAGAAAACTTCTTCAACCTGATAAAGATTATCTAAAGTAAACCTACAGATAATATCATACTCAATGGTGAAAGATGGAAGATGTTTTTCTCTAATATTGAGGCAAGTCAAGAAATGTCTATTCTTGTCATTCATTTTCAGTATTGTAATGGAGGTTTTATCCAGTGAATGGAGGCAAAAATAAAGTGAAATATGAAAAGCAGCATATTTCGTAGGAAAAAAAATCTGGTTTTATTTGTTTGAAACTGGCATGACCCTGCAAGTAGAAAATCATAAAAATTCCACAAAAAGACTGATATACATAAAATAAAGAAGTACAACAAGGAAGAGATACAAGACCAATTTAAAACACAGTATTTGTATTCTTGATATACTAGCAAATGACAAACTGAAAATGAAATTGATAAAACAATTCAATTGATGTTATCATCACAGATAATAAAATGTTCAGGGATAAATTTTACAAAATTTATGCAAAGCCATACGCTGAATATCACAAGATATTGCTCAGAGAATTTAAACGAGTTATTGATGGAAATATAAACCAGTTTGGCACTTTCTTATAATGTTAATTATAACCTTATTATATCATTCAACAATTTCACCTCCAGGTGTCTACCCAAGAGAAATGAAAATTGATTACCAAGCAAAAACCTATATGCATATGTACATGGAAGTATTATGCATAATAACTCAAAACTGGAAACAATCCAAATACTTACTGTGCTGATTTGAAAGGATGCATGGACCCTAGAAAGCCATGTTTTAATCTAAATCCCATTTTGTAAAGGCAGAATAATCCCTTTTCAATACTGCATGTTTGAAACTGTAATCAGATCATCTCCCTGGATGATGTGATTTAGTAAACGTGGTTGTTAAACTGGTTTAGTTGATGACATGTCTCCACCCATTTGGATGGGCTTGATTAGTTTCAGATTAGTTTCTGAAGTCCTATAAAAGAGGAAACATTTTGGAGAAAAGGAAATTCAGAGAAAGCAGAGAATGCTGCAGCACCATGAAGCAGAGAGTCCACGAGCCAGTGACCTTTGGAGATGAAGAAGGAAAACACCTCCTGGGAGCTTCATGAAACAGGAAGCCAGGAGAGAAAGCCAGCAGATGACACCGTGTTTGCCATGTGCCCTTCCATCTGAGAGAGAAGCCCTGACCGTGTTCACCATATGCCTTCTCACTTGAGAGAGAAACCCTGAACTTCATCAGCCTTCTTGAACCAAGGTATTTTTTCCCTGGATGCCTTAGATTGGACATTTCTATAGACTTGTTTTAATTGGGACATTTTCTTGGCCGTAGAACTGTAAACTAGCAACTTATTAAATTCCCCTTTTTAAAAGTCATTCTGTTTCTGGTATATTGCATTCTGACAGCTAGCAAACTAGAACACTTACCTTCTAATGAATGGATAAACATTATTTGTCATAGCCTATAGAATACTCTTCAAAATTAAAATAAAAAAACAAAATACTGATATATATTACCACACCATGAATGAACCTCAAATATATTATTCTAGATTGTTTTGAATAGAAATTGGCGTTGCTCCTTAATTTGAAGCTTGATTATCTGCAGAAGCTAAAAGATTTCAGTGCCTTTGGGTTTGTGTTGTAAATGAGTCTTAAAATTATTCCAGCTCTCAGCTGTCAAATCTTCCAAATATCCTAGAGTAGATATTAAACAATTCATTTTGGATTAACCATTTGGAATTCCTGACCAAAAACAAAAACTTTGTGAAAAAAAATATTTTTGCAGCAATAGATAATTAATATTGGAGATGGGAAATTTAAAAATAAACATTAAAAGAAAAGCAGGCTGGTATTATTCTCTTATTTGGTGGTTGTTTCACTGGAACCATCTGATGATTCATTTACTCACATTTATGTTGCTTGATGCTAGAAGATGTCTGCAGGCCTGGCTGAGGATGTAGACTACAACACTGGCTCATTATCCCTTTGTTAGCTGGGGTTCTTCACAGCATCGCATCTATATTTGAAGGGCATGCTTTTCCAGGAGAAAAATACAAGTAGCATCTATTGCTTTTACGACCTAGCTTCGTAAGTCACACAGCTAAACTTCTGCTATACTTTAGTGGTCAAAGAAGTCATCACTCCTCTTCCAGATTCAAGGGAAAAGATAGACGTCCCTTTTAGGGAAGAGATTTCATTTTCAGAAGAGCAAGTGTACAGGGGTATAAAAGTGTGGCCATCTTTGTTATTTGGAATCATAAATGTCTGTTAGAAATGGGTCCATTGAAGTGTTTGATAAACCCTAGAAACACTGAGTTTTAGAACTAAAATGGAATTTAGACTTTATGTAAATCTCAGCGCTATTGGGTGTCCACAGGGAACAAAGAAAATTCATTGGCTTCTTCCAAAGTTCCTTTTATGTACTATTTTGAGATTTCACTTAAAATTTTATTTGACAGTACCTTGATGATCTACACAAATTCAATAGCACAGATATGCAAGTACCCCTATATGGCTGAGAAAACGTTGGCATATTCTTGCCCTTTGATCTGTGACAGAGTTAAGACTGGAATTCAACTCTCCTCACAATGAAATTTACTATATTAAGTAATTTAAAGAACAAGAAGACAATCTGCCTGAAATCCTTCCATGGAAGTGATGATCACTTAACTTTAAGGAATCATGTTTACACTGCATTATTTTGAGGGCCAACTAGTGCTTTTCAAAATATTCACATAGTAAACTCTCAGTATATGTTGTCCAAATGATAAAACTTTTTCAAAAACCAAATCAGAAGTGTATTTTAAAATGTTTTGAAAACTGCACAATACTAACAAACGCAAATTTCCCATTATATTGAAATACACTAGGTATTTTAATCTTTATTTAAAAATGGCATCTCCTCTTGAATAGTGTTCAGAGTTAAAAATTAATTTTGTGACTATGTACTAAATCTCAACTGCAATAATTTCAAGAATGGAATCTTAGCCTTTTATACGAAGAAACTGAATTAGAATGGAGCAAACTGAGCAAGACAAAAAGAATGAATAATAAAAGCTTTCTTTGGTTTTGCTCTTTAAATCAGTCACTTTAAATTACAAGTTAAGCTAAATGATGTTTAGTAATAGCTCTGTTCTGGTTGCATTGGCATGTTCTGTAACTAGACCAAGCAATCCATAAAGAGGATAGAAATTATTCATATATATCCACACTAATGATCAAATATTACCTACTGTGCTGTTGACTGGGATGAAAGTAACACCAAAAAAATTCTTTTAAATACCACTTATCAGTTTCTTTTTCCCCAAAGATAACAGCAAAGAAGTCATATCATTGATTCTAACTACCTGGAATATCATAAAGTATTAGATAACTCTTGGTTCCCTGAAGGCAGAGATTGTGTCATATTTATTTATAAGCCTTCAGAGCTTAACACAATTCCAAGTTGACGTTAAGCAAATTAAATGGATAAATTAATGTATGTTCAAAAGCAGATTGAATTTGGAAGCAAAAATGGATCAGATAGAGTTGTTATGTGGATCTGTGGCTCTTGACCCATCAACATCATGCTAGTCCATATATGTTCTTGAATTCACCTACTGACAGTACAACCTAAGCTAACTATAGGTGTCATTGCATTTTATGTTAAAGTATGTACAATTTTCAAAATGCTTATCAAGCAACTTTCTTTAATTTAATCACAGTAACTCAATTAGTATTTTTAAGGTAAGTAAAACTATTTCTACCAATTTTATTAAAAATAGATGATTTCATATGCAATTAATAAGGAGTCAAATAGTAAACAATAAAATTCCTGAAATCCTCACCTGTAAGAAATTAATTCAGTGTTAATAGTTTATAATTCTATATTACTTTCCATGGTGGTTAATTTCATTTATTGACTTGGCCAGGTTATGAAGAACAGTTGTTTGGTCAGACACTGGCCTGTTTGTGATGGGATGTCCATTTATAATCAGTTGGTTGCATTTCTGATCAGCAAAGGAGATTGTTTCCAGCAATATGGGGAGTCTCCATCCAATTAATTAGAACTCTTAAAATACAGATCTGAGGAAATCAGAGGTCAGAAGAAGAATTTGTACCTCAACTTCAGCATTGAGTCTCTTTACCCAGTGGGTTGGAGGTCATAAAAGCCAGAGGTCAGAAAAGAAATTCACACTTAACTTCAACACTGGCTCTTTGCAGAATTTACTGCCAGCAGCTTCCCCTGGGGAATGTTCTTTTCCCCCTAGGGAATTTGAACTAAGGACTTCGCCATCATCTCTATCTGCCATGCCAAGTTTGACCTTGCCAGCACCCACGTTCTCATGAGCCAATTCCTTATAATAAAAGTATATTCACTTATACATGCATACACATACTGGTTTTGTTTCTGACAAATACACTTTGTTTTTATTTAATCAACTCACTCATGGAAGCAATGAAAATATAACGCACAAAGTAAAGAGCAGTGTTTTACTCTTAACACTTTTCGCTTTCCTTTCTCTTACTTCATCAAATTAGTTGTCCAAATGTTTCTTTATCCTAAATAACTCTGTTCACTTCTCCCCATCAACATTTGTTGTTTTTTTCTTCTTCATTTCCACTTTTTCCTTAATCTTCCCCTTAATTGTATAGTCTATCCCTTAAATGTAAATGTCTTGGGTGCACATCATTTCTCTTCTCATCCTTAAAACTCACATAACTCATTATTATCTACATGTTGATGAAACCCAAATCTATTTATCAAACCAAAATCTAGCCTGATATTTTGACCAGTATACCCACCTGTTACTCTATATATCTATTTGTATGAGCAACAAGCATATCAAACATGTTCATAATTGTCCCATACTCCTCTTTGTATATCTGTATTTTCTACCTCAGTTTATAGTACTGAAGCATCCCAGTTGTCTTATCTAGAAACTTGATCATGTTTGTTGATGCCTCACTCAACTAATTCCCACATCCAATCAATTACAGTTTTTGTCAATTTCACCTTAACTTTGCCTCAAACCCTCTTGCTATTAGTCTATAAGCCACAAAAGTTTTTCATTTATATTATTACAAAGTATTTCTTCTTTTTTCTACACAGCTCCAATTCTGCTATCATCCAATACATTCACCATATAACAGTCCACATAAATGCAAAAATATACCACTCAGATCAATTTCTGTTTTGAATTATAACTCTTCAGTGTTTACCTATATATACTTGAAGAAAATGTCCAAATATCATAGTATGTCACTTTATTTTTGAGAGAAAGAAAAAAAGAGTTGGACCTTCTACTCATACTCAATTTTTTGGCGTGTTTTCTTGAATTCCTGAAAGAGTGTCTTTACCCCACTTCTACAGTTTGATAAATGCCATTCTGCCCACCTATAAAACTTTCTCCTCATTTCCTGATCTATTTAACCCAAATATTTGTTCAGTTTAGTTGCTCTTGTGGAAGATTTCCTGGTGACCTTCTCTGTGCTCCCATAATTTCTGTTTATTTTCTGTGGCATTTAACATGGTATTATTATTGGTAGTTTACTAGTTTGACTCTTGTTGGACTTTAAGCCCCTCTGATAAAGACATTTCTTCATTGTAAACCTTGTGTCCTGAATGTAAGGCTGGTGATTGATATATAGCAAGGAATAAATAAATTAATGAGTGGTAAAATGTGGCTGTTATGATTTTATTCATGAAAGGTGTGATGTAGTATTGTTGACTTTATGTGTAATATATTCATATGTTTCAAATAAGGAGAAGTTACTTACAATTTCTTATTTAATTATTTCATATCCACATGTCTAGAAAACATGATGGACCTTAAAAATCAGAAATAGATGATATGGAATCCTGGATATTAAGAATTTCATACTCATTTGACAGGATTACTATATAATCAGATTAGACACAATATAGCACATAATGTCAATAAAATAACATTTTCCATGAAAGTAAAAGTATTTCCTATACTTGATTTTCATTTTTGAAGCATAATGTTAAGAAGGATTTTTTCTATACATATATGAACATAATTTTTTTTTCCAAATGTTAACTTTTAGGTTAATAGTGCATCATATAGTTTTAATTTTCTGAGAAAATCAGGTACTAATTAAGAAAAAAATTAAGCTTGGTATTATTGTTTTCTTGGTATTATTGTTTTCTGTGCAATTTTGATGGAGCAATTAGATTGATTTAAAGTATTCCGAAACAGTTTGATCATGGTTGTGTACTCATAAACAGTTGAAAGTTTAAAATAAAATATAAGCTGACACAACATAAATTTGGAATAAATTATATTAGCACAGCACATAACAGTGAGAAAATATATAATTTTTAAATTAATTTGACAGTAGTCTTAAAGATTATCATTTCCATGTATATGAAAGATTGCAGTGCCTTGTGAAATAGCATGAAAACTTTGTGATTCTTTCTTTGAAGTATTTCTCTTACAAGTAGTACTGAAATCCTATCAATTTTAATTTAAATCAAATGTACCTTTCTTTGAAAATACAGAATAGTGTCAGAGAGTTACTTTTAAACAAAAAAAGTGCATTAATAAACATGAGGTAAACTATCTAGACTCAATCCTGTAAAGTAAGATAACCATGAAAAGTAAGAGACATACAATTATTTGGGCAGCTGAAGGATAACAACATATCTTCAATAGGGAATTTAGTCTTCACATAATCCAGTAAGCTCCATGGCAACTGATTCCAATGTTTTGCACCCAAAATATTGGCTCTCACTGGAGAATCTGCCACTTTAGTTTCAAAATCAGTGTGCATTAGAAGGACCTTGGGGGCTTGTTTAAAATGAAGATTTCCTGGCGATGCTCCCAGACATTCTGGTTCAGTAAACCTTGAGTAGAACACAGGTATCTGACTTTCAACAAGTGTTCCAGGTGCTTCTGAGGCAGGTAACTATGGTTCAAATATTGAGGAACACTGATGGAGAAGACAGGGGCAATCATGTGATCTCATCATAGTGTGAATAGAGCTATTCATTTGTTTTTTTTTTTTTTTAAAAGGACTGGTCCATGTTAGAGAAGAAAGTACTGCTGTAGGCACTGGAGGGAAATCAGACTCAGAGTTGGCACCAGATCCCTGACCAGGCTAATTCAGTGGAAAGAGGCAGATACACTCTAGCCAGTCTATAGCCACGGGAACCTGGAATACAGATCTGGTGATATAACTTCTTTCCCAAACCACCAGATGAGGAAAGTTGAAGAAGTGAAACGTTATTTTGGACATACATTAAACTGGAAAAAAGTAGAAACAAGGGGAATGAGGATGGGCTCATAATCTCATTCCAAAAACTATGCAAATTCTCAGTGAGTCATTTAAGGTCCTATTTGAAGAGCCCTCAGGTTTCCTTTCTGTATGCATTTTCCCTCGATGCAGGTGGATCACGACTACTTGCAATCTCTGATTTTGAAATGCACCTATACTACCTCTATGCTTTTGCTGAAGATGTTTCATCAACCAAAGCTGTCACTGATCTCCAAATCTTCACTCTAATATGTGGACAATAACACTTACCTGGCAGGATTATTTGGAGGATTAAATGAGTTAATGTATATGAAGCTATTAGAATAGTATTTATTATTTATTGTATTATTATTTTTTACCTACTTCACAATTAATTGAACCAATTGATGGCCATTTGGATAATTAATATGACCAAAAGAGAGTTATATTTTGCATCATCCTTTTATTGTATAATCACCTATACCTTAGAGAGTTCATGTAGTTATTTTTAGTTATCTTTACATAATGACCTTTGCTATTTTATAATATCTAAAAAAATTGAGACATCTGCCTGTTGAAAGTTTCTATTAATTTGAAATAAGTGAGTTTGAGGAGCTTCAGTCTCTTTTAAAATTCTCAAAGTTGACATTGTAATGGCAAAGCAGTAATGCATAAAGGAAGTATTAGAAGCCTAATAAAATTATTTGGTTCTCCAATGATAGCAACACTGATTAACGACAGCTTTTTAATTAATTTGAAGTTGTTCAATCATTGTACCATTTCATTTTGACTGAAAGATTTTATAGAAGGGTCATGACCAAAACATATGCTAGTTCAATCTGGAATATGGTATATTACACAATTTTGTTCTTCTTGAAAGGGCAAGTATGGGCTATTTATTTCACACTCATTTACTCTGAGGAGAGCTCCCTGCATAGCTGGCTCACTTGATCAATGAAGGCAGTCTTAAGCATTAGAATATGAATAAAGTTTACTTTTGAACTCTGGGTATTCAAGCAAAATAAATGCCCACCCTAAGCTCTTCTTATTGCAGAATCTGCAATTATCATGAGATATATGTTTAGCTTGTTTATTTTTCACAAGAGATGAAAGTCATATAGAGGGTGCTTGTCCAATCAGACTGTCTTAGAGGGCTCTACAGTACTCACCGTAGTCTCTGAATGGATCTTGGAATGGATTCAAGATGTTTTAGAAATATTAGTTTGGCTTCATTCTTAGATTTTGTATATCTATGGCTTATGCATCAATGTCCCAATTCTGCCTATGTCCGTACGAGGGTTGACATAACATATGAGAATCCATTCTCTAGAGTTTCCTAATTTGCATTTACGTAAAAATTACAACCAATAGGTTGGAGCAGCAGAGCATTCATGAATAATAATTATATAAAATAGCCAACATATCACAGTTTACACATTCTGAACATTCAAGGATCAATGACACTTGCTTCCATGTTGAGGATATATTGACTATTTGGCAAGTAGTTGAAGTTTAAGGCTCTGGCTGGGGGCCCTGTAACTTCCTTTAATTGTAGCAAGCAAGTTCCTGGCAGCAAGCAGGCGCCTTCCCCGGTACCTGCTCATCCGCTTCTGTAAATTCAGTTTTGGCAACACTTCCTGGTTCTGGCCACCAGCAAGGAGCCAATCACCTCCCTCAAGTGTAGCCAATTACCATATTAGAAAAACACTGCCAGCACCCAATCACCTCCCTCCAGTGTAACCAATTGCCATATTCAGAAGATGGTACTAGTCATTCTGTCTATAAATATCTTATATCAGCCCCAGATCAGACTTTGAGAGGCTACTTAGCTGAGCCCTATGGCCATAGACAAATAAAATCTAGTTCCTGAAACTTTGGAGCCTTGATCCCAGTTCCTTCTGTTTCTGCATAATATTCCTAGAGGCTCTTGCAGAACCTCATTCCTGGTTTCATACTACGTTATGAGTTTCTTGGTTCAATGATTACGGTTTCAGTAGCCTAGGTAGCCCCTGAAGAGAAACATATTTTCCACACTTATAATACAGGCAACTAATGGACTACCTGCAGACACTTACCTGAAGTCAAGCTACTGGGCTCTACTACCTGTTTCTCAATAAAATATGTATACTATTTTTATGTGTGTATTAATAGGAAGTTTAGGTTAGAGATGGCTCTCTACGGAATAATCATTTATTATGGGGAATAGGTCTATGATAAATAGAAGTTATTTGAAAAGGCTACCTTTGGCCAGTTGTCATTTACTGTGTCAAGCCACTAGAGTAAGTTTAACATAGTTCACCGAGATCTTATACCCCATAAATTAGACAACTCATTTTCACTGTCCTTAAAGGCCTCAGAGCACTAAAGTTTGTTTCTAACTGCAATAGGTAGTTGTCTCCCAAATGCTAGATGAATGAAAACATTGTAAGTTAGCATGCAAGGAATGATGTATAACATATATACCTATAACAAGATGCTGTGTGCGAGGGAAGTTTCCAGTATGAAGGGGGACTTCAGGTAAACAACTTAAGGAGAATGGCGGAATGGGGTGAATTCATTTAAGAAGGGGAGACTGACATTCATTTCTCCTGCTAATATGTTTGCTTGGGAAGGTGGCTTGATGCTCTTCTCACTGAGCCTAACTGAACAGAATTAAAAGGAAATGATGGTATGAAGGAAGGATGCAGTAGAGGAGGAGCTTGCAATGCATCTGTTTAGGGTGGCAATTATGTGGAATTTCCTCACAGTCAAGTGGAAAAGAGCAGAAAAAAGCTGAAATTGAGAAATTGTGCTATTAATTCATCCAAGAAGGCTGCCTTCTGTCAAGGGGACCCTGAAAGTAAGAAGTTGTGGAATGTGCCACATTGTACCCACTAGAACTTACATTAAGTTCTAGTGTAAATTAGGTGCCCAGAGCACCCACCATCAAAGAACTCAGACAATTACACAAGAGAGTTAGCATTTGGGCAGCTGCTTCTATTGCCAGTTCATTTTAGCCCTGGAAGCTGTGATAACCAATGGGGCACTGTATGGGAGCAATAAAGAGAAGCATACGCATTTTTGCTTCCCTCCTTCCTTTCCACTCAAACAGACTGGGGAAACTGCTCCTTGGTTATATGTGTGTGGGGTGAGAGTGGGGGACAGGATTTGTGTCAGATACAGAGATATGATCTCACTGACCTTTTTCTCCAGCCACTCACCAAGCAAAATTATAGTTTGGGCAATTGATTTGGTTTCCTTAGGTGCTCAAACAAATAACATGAAGCAGGTCAAGATAAACAATGGGAATTTATTCACTCACAGTTTTGAGGCTACAAGAAAGTCCAAGTGAAGTTGTCATCATAGTGATGCTTTCACTTGAAGACTGATATTCTGGGGCTGGCTACTAGTAATCATTGATCCTTTGATCCTCTGTCATATGGAAATGCATCTGGTGGCCTCTCCTTCCAGTTTCCATTGATTTCAACTTCTTGTTTCCATGCCTTACTCTCCCTCTCTCTGTCTGAATTTCACTCCACTTATAAAGGATTTAAGTAATATGATTAAGGCCCATCCTGACTCAGATCACACCTTAATTAAAGTAACCTCATTTAAAGGTCCTACTTACAATGGGTTCACACCCACAGGAACGGATTACATTTAGCTACATGTTTTTCTATGGTACATGCAGTTTCAAACCTTCACAGTGGTCTTGAGTTCTCTTTCTGTTTATTGTTGTATAACAACAAATGTCTCCAAAATGTAGTAGCTTAAAATACAATTTTTGTATTTCTCATTGCTTTGTGGGTAAGGATGCAGGCAGGAATTGGAATTGTCTGGCGAATGGTCTGTTTCTCATGATATGGCTGAAGGTGACAGTGGTATTCTGCTGGCAGACGGACGGTATTAGGTATTCTAAAGTAGTTTCACTCTCACAAATGACACACTGGCAGGTATGGCTATATGTCTGAGTTCAGCTGGTATTGTAAACCAGAAAACATACTTGTGGCCTCTTTGGCATGGTGGTCTTGGGTAGTCAGACTTTTACATGACAAATCAGAACTTTAAGTGTGAGCATTCCAAAGAACAAAGTGGAACCTGCATGGTCTTTTATATTGGACTTACTTTTAATAATCAGAAGGACCTGAAAGTTAGAAAATCAGTCAAAGAAGTCATTAAGAACTGGGAAAAGGTATCTGACTATCAGTATTTAGAAGCAATTGTTGAAGATGAAACTGTTTCATCTTAATACCGTGCTGATTTGAGACTGCCTAAAAGACTCTCAACAGATATGTTCACAGTTTGCTCTTCTTGGAATTGAAAGTGAAAGTAGCTGCCAAAGTGTCATACATTTTCACCAGATGTGCATAATGAAATAATAAGGAAAGTAAGTAAAGGATATCTTAGGGATTTCCCCAAACCTTTCAAAAGGACATAAGCAGAAAGACTGGTACAAAGCATTTCTGTTAAAATCAACTACACCAACAGCCAAGCACATCCACCTCCATATTACTTTAGGAATGTTTGATGACGTCCTTTGTTTCCAGGAAAACACGCTCAGTCTGCAGGAATCTCTTCTGGATATAGCAGAACCCAATATAAGGAATAATTCCCCTCAAATCCTATTGATTCTGAACAATTCCTTGGAGCGAGCACTTTAAATGCCTCTATATACCACAGTGATAATTAAAAAAAAAGAAGAAGAAGAAAAGGAAAGAAGAGAAATAGAGGGAAGAGGGTTAATTTAAAATTTAGTTTCTTCAATTTCAGAAAATGTTTCAGAATGAGTGATTTCTGTGATAAATATTTCCTCCTGCCTAGCCTTTGAAGCTTCCAATGACCTATACAGAAATTCCTCGTGGGAGAGAATATTGAACTCCATGGATTTTTGAGGGTGCAGCATGGAAAGGGACGAGGTCACATAATAAAATACATTCCTAGATATTCATGCAGTCCTGCAAACAGGGCTCATTGGCAGCTGTCACAATTTCTCTAGACTTATGCTATGAGGAAAAGGAACAGGTTTCTGAGTTTCCCCAGGAGAGCACTCAGCTATCGGTTCAAAAATGAAAAACACCCCAGCAGGGACTCATTTAAAAGTTTTAAATCCAAAGAACTGCAGTATAACAATGATTCCATCCAGGCCATACTTACTAACTTTACTCGCCATTATGGAGAAATTATACTGCGCAGTGCTTTCTCTGTCTAGTAATTCATTAGTGGCGATCGTTCCTTCACTGCCATCTATTGTAAAGTAGCTGTCCCCATCACTCTTCCAATCTATGAAGTACCTGTATGTGAAAAGAGTAGATGCAAATGTGCAACGATTACACATTAATCATAATGACAGTCAGGCTAACTTGACACATTCCCTTATTTTCTCCCTGTAGCTATTACCCACCTTGCAATAAAGAAGACTGTAAATGACAGCTTCTTCATTGCAGTCAGTAAGCTCAAGGGGAAATTGGAAATAATGAAAGATTTAGCACTCCTGTTGTTCATATTATTTTAGGGTCTTGACATCTTGAAAGCTCAGCAGAGATTAAAATTCGAAAGCTGACCACGGGTATCCTTACCCTGCTGAATATTCAAACATTGCAAACAGCAAAAGATTCCTTAAAGATGGTTGAGGGAAGAACTGTGGGGGGTGGGGATGAGGGGTGTAGAAGCATCTGGAAGCAGCTACAGAGGAGAACTGAGGCCAGGAAAGAGGTAGAATTTGTATTTCCATTGATAGAAAACTTACTTTATGGAAATTAAGGGGATATGTTTTAACTGATAATTTGTTAATTGTGCAGAAATATTTCCCCTCAAACACATATAAAAAGACACTCTTGTTTTATTACACTAGATAATAAGACACTTTTTAAAAAAAATGTCTTCTTATCTTCTATATTGGCTGACAGACTTAATAATGAATGATGCCCTATTTATGGAAAGCAGCAGGACTAAAAGAATCCACAGAAATGAGCAACAAAATAGAAATTTCATTAATATAAATCTTTAAGTGATGGTACACAGATAGAGTAATAGTTCTTAAAATTATTCATTAAACATATGTATTTAATAATAAATAAAATAATAAATAATAAAATATTTTGAAAGCTTACAATGTACCAAGCATTATTTTAAACGCGTACATGCATTAACTTATTATATCCCCATAAAAGCCCACAAAATAATGTTATTAATTTCCCTCCTTTATTGATGAAGAAACTGAGGCATAGAGACTTACGTAATTTATCCAAATTCACACAGCTATGAAATTTTAGAGCTGATATTTGAACCAGTCAACACACACTATATAATTATCATTATATAGTCTTATAAAATTTAAATAGAACATTCTATGCCAAAGGGCTTTGCTAATTATAAGGCACAACTCACAATATATTGGTCAACATTTTTCTGGGCTGAGAATCAAGGAGAGGTCATTACAGTGACTGAAAATGGGTGCCATCTCTGTTCTCATCATATCTAAATGCCCAGCCCATAGAAAGTGTTTGGCTTATCATCAAGTAAATGAAATCAAAGCATGTGCCTCACAATAGCAGGTTATTATTTTGGCAAGCTAATTATTTCTACCTGAGACAATTTGTAGGTCATTTCAATGCTAGATCATAACTAGTTTGCCTTTGCAGATGAGATTTAAAATTCTCAAATTTCTCAATATTTGCCAGCAATTGATTTCTCAGCAGAAGATAGAGAGCATTTTCAGATCAGAGCAAAAGCCATGCTGTTAATCTCTTTGATATCTCTGCTGTTGATTTGAGGGATAAAACTCCTTGATGCCTTATGATTTCAAAGTAGTGACTTATCTGACAGAATACTCTCAAAAATTAAAACTAAGTCAAAGCACATTAAAAAATCAGGGAACACAAGCATAAAATGAGCTTACTTCTTCCTATTTCACATTCTCCTTTTTTAAACAAGAAAGCATCTCTCATGATACTTCTTTATGGCATTTCTATTCAACTGGGTACATATTCATCTGGGTGCATGACTGATTTATGAAGGAAATTATTAATGAATCTCCTTATTGACTATAGTATTTCTGGAAGAATTGTGTATGTAGGCTGACTGTGTCCAGCTGTCAATACACTAAATACTTGGTGAGTATCCATTATCCTTCTGAGACTGTACTGGTTTAAAGCATACAAAATAAATAAAGTATAATTTATGTGTACTTTATGTATATAGATTAATATTATATATTGTACATATATTATATAATACATATATTATAGTAAATACTATGAGATTTTTTCTTGGAATTGTCTCATACGACTGTGGGGATGAGCAAGTTCAAGTTCCCTAGGGAAAGCTGCAATCTGGGAACTAGAAATGTCTAGTTAGGAAGACATATATATAGAGAAGATTCCAATGCCTGAGAAGAGGATAAGATTTATAAGTACTAGAAACCCCAAAGAGAACTTGCTAAGAAAAAATAATTATGGGACCAGATTGGATAATTCCCTATATCTCTGTGACCTTTAGCACTGCTTTCCTAAACATATACCCTTGTTGTACCAATGTGGTTGTTCCCAAATAAAACTGTTCCATTCATTCATGCAAGTCATAATATCAAAGAGAGTAAGTAACCAAAGCAGTAAGGAGACTCACTGCAATGAGTTATGACAAATAGTTTAAATAACTAGACAGGATGAAAGAAAGAAGACCCAAGAAGAACAATTAGCTGCTTTTAATTTGGTAAGAACTCTCATGCGAAAGAGGTGTTAGATTTACTTGTTATGTTTCAGTGGACTGGAAACAAGAAAGAAGGATGAAATCTACAGAAAATCAGATTTCAGAATAATAGAAAGAAGACTCTTATGTGAGTGCTGCAAGAAATATAGAATATTTTTATCAAAAAACTCTAAGTACTGGGGATTATAAATATTTACTTGGTACAAATGTGGTAGAAGAAATTTACATATGGTGGGTATTTCAGATGTTCAATTACACTGCTGAGATTCTATTACTATTTCCTACATAAAATGAAATCTGAATATTTACTGTGATGGTTAAGTTCAGCTGTCAACTTGGCCAGGTTATGATGTCCAGTTTGGTCAAGCAAGGAATGCCTAATTGTTGCTGTGAGAATATTTTGTGGATTTAAATCATCAGTAAATTGACTGCAGCTAAAAGTGATCACATCTACAATCAACTGAGGGATTGTCTTCAACAATGAGATAGTCTCATCCAATCAGTTGAAAGCCTTAAAAGGAAAAGTGGTGGTTTTAGCAGTGAGAAGAGAAAATTTCCATTTCTACATCAATCAGCCAACTTCTCTGGGAGAATTCATCAAAAACCTTCATTGAAGTTTCCAGATTGTAACCTTCTCTAGGGAATTTGGACTTGCCCAGCCCCACAGTCATATGAGACAGTTTCAATAATAAATCTCATAATTACTATAGTATAGTTACTATAGTTACTATAATATATGTATTATGTAATTTATCTATAATACTAATATATATCTGTATACATATATCATGTAATATACATGGTTCTGTTATATATATATATACACACACACACACAACATACACATACATGGTATATGTACACATATATATACATGATACTGTGTCCCAAGAGAACCCTGACTATACAGTTTTGGTATAAGGAGTGACTCTTGAGAAACAGAATCTTAAGGATGAGATTTCTGACTTGGTTCTGGGGTTTTAGGAATTAGTTTTCTAACTGATTAGATTCAAAGGAACTAATAACTCTATTTCCAACAATCAAGAGGACGCAATTTTCAAAAATCAAGGTAGCATATGGTGTGAGTTGGCATTAGAAATATGCAAAATATCACCACTGGATATAGCTATTCAAATGCTTTTATTAGGCAAGGGTCTGAATGAGAGTGTTTTTGACAACTTAACAGAGTTTTAAATTGTTAAAAGGTATGATTTTGGGTGCGTAGGTGATTCAGTAGTAGAATGCTCATCTTTCATGTGGGAGACCTAGGTTTGATTCCCAGACCATGCACAAAAAAAAAAAAAAAAAAAAAGAGAGAGAGAGTGATAAAAGGTATGATTTTGACCAGTTGTTCCTAAATATGGTGGATACAGTCATGGAAGAAAGGGACAAGCTTAAGACTTCAAATTCTCAACTTAAGCACCATATGAAGGTATAGGAACTTCTATATGGCTGTGAAGGAAAGTTTTATTTTGTGTAGTTGCAGAATTGAGTTTTATGATAACAAGTCCCAAAGTTTGCACGATAATTTGCATTATTGTGCAAATGGCTGAATTACAATGCATACTAAATTCCTAACCTTGCAGGGTGTCTATTGTTAAAGGAATTGGATTCTGAAAATTGGAATAAGGACATACTGGTTGATAATGATGGTGGTGACATCAAAACTCAGTGAATTTTTGTCAGATAAAACTATAATTGTCTGCCCTAAGAAAGTAGCCTCCTGACTTTCAGTTTGCCCTAAAGAAACTGATATCCAACATCCATGTGAAGAGATTAATTCTCCTGTGCCTGATAAACCTATAACCACCTCCCATGAACAAAAAGCTCTCATTCCTTTGAAAAGACTAATGCTGTTTCACCAGACCCAAACTGCAATGGAATGCCCTAAAGGAGTTGACTTGTAAGATACTTCTAATTTTTGTTCTGACACACCCTATCACCCCTTTTTTTTCTTTTAGATTTATAACTAGACTGAAGTCCTAATAGCCACAAGACTAAAGTATGACCCAGGAGGAGGTATACTTCACTCCAAAAGAACTGCATGATTTTTCCAAGTTATATATACAGAAATCAGAGAAATATATGTGGCAATGGCTATTAAGGGTATTGGATAATGGTGGAATGAATGCATAATTGGATAATGCTGAATTTATTGTTATGGGCCCACTAAGCAGAGATTCTGTATTCAGTATTATAGATCAAAGAGTTAGAAAGGGATCTAACAGATTGATCGGATGGTTGGTTGAAATGTTGAACAAAAGGTGTCTATATTGCCTGAGGTTGAAATGCCAGAACTGAACTTATATAGTGTAGTTGAGGGGATCCAAAAGCTTAGTGGAACTGAACCATTAGGGTGAATTTATCATATAAGACCTGCTCACCAATCCTAGACTGTCCAGAGGACATACCTTTTACCAGGACTGTGAAGAATAAATTTGTGAGACTAACTCAATCATCACTGAAGGGCTCTGTGGTTGCTCTTCTCTGTAGTTCAGATATTACTGTAAGAGCTGCTTTCACTGAACTCGAATCCTTTAATACAATGAGGATGATCAGATCCCAGTTGGCAAGGCCAAGTGACAACACTTATTCACCAAAAACAAGATGTGTATGGCTAGCAATGAACTCAAAGCAGAACTCAAAACAATCTGACTTGCAAAGACCTATGGCATTGGCTCTCAGATCACAGGGTACCTAGAAATAAAATGGATGGGTAGTTTACCAAATTCTTACTTGTTCTGTGTAGCTGAAAACTTTTAGGTCAAGTAAACAAAAATCTAACCTAAATACAAAACAGAGAGTCACAGGACCTTAATCAATTCCCAGACTTGAGACAGTTTACAGACCCAAAGCCCCTTGAGTGAGGGAAGCTATGGGTATCTTTGAGGAAGGACCCTAATACTCTGCCAAAATTTTATACTTTTAAATTTTCTCCCAAATATTCCCCAAAATATCTGCAGTCTTTGACCAGTGTAGCTGTGCACTGAAGAAAAGGCAATCATCAGACATTTGAGGGATTATTAGACACTGACTCAGAAGTGACTCTAATTCCAGGAGACCCAAAACATCACTCTGGTTCACCAGTTAGAGTAGTGAAGGTCAGGTGGTCAGTGGAGTTTTAGCTTAGATCCATCTCACAGTGGGTCCAGTTGTCCCCAGACAAATTCTGTGGCTATTTCCCCAGTTCTGAAAAGCATAATTGGGAAAGACATGCTTAGCAACTTGAAGAATTTCCACATTGGTTCCTTGACTTGTGGAGTTAGGGTTATTTTGGTAGGAAAGGCCAGGTGGAAGCCACTAGAATGTCCCCTATCTAGCAAAATAATAAATCAAAAACATTATCAAAGGAGGCAGGGGTGGTGAATTCATACCACATTCCCATTCAACTCTCCTATTTGGCCTGTGAATAAAACAGATGGATCTTAGAGGATGACAGTGGATTGACATAAACTGCGTGGTGACTCCAATTGCAGCTGACTTTTCAGACATGATATTTCTGGAATAAATCAATACATCCCCTAGTAACGGGTATACAGTTATTGATATGGCATATATTTTTTCTACTGCTATTAGTAAGAATCCCTAGAAACAGTTTGCTTTCAACTGGCAAAGTCAGCAATTTACTTTCATTGTCCTACCAACCCAATGTCATCACCTGGTTAACAGAGATCTTGATCACTTCTCCCTACCACAAGATATCACCCTGATGCATTTTACTGATCATATACTGAATGTAACTTGTGAGAATAGGTACAACTACTCTAGGCTTACTGGTAAGGCATTTGTGTACTGGGGGAGGAGTGGAGATAAAGTGGAAAAAATAACTTCCACATCATTGAAATTTCTAGGTATCCAAAGGTTTGAGGCACATTGACCACGTCATTGAAATTTCTACGTGTCCAGAGGTATGAGGGAGGTTGAGATAGCCACTTTAAGGTGAAGGATAAGCTGGTGCATCTGGACCCTCTTATGACCCCCTGTTCTAGTTTGCTAGTGGCCAGGATGCAATATACCAGAATTAGAATGGCTAATTTGTTAATTTATGGTTCTAAGGCTGAGAAAATGTCTTAATCAAAGGAGGTCTATAAAAATGTCCAAACTCAGGCACCAAAAAGAGGTTACCTTCACTCAAGAAAGGCTGGTGAAGTTTGGGGTTTCTTTCTCAGCTGGGGGCACATCATGAATATGGCAACATCACTAGTTTCCTCTCCAGGCCTATTGTTTCAAGAAGTTCCCCCAGGGGCATTTTCCTTCTTCATCACCAAAGGTCTTTGGCTGTGTGGACTTTCCTCATGGTTCTCATCATTCTGAAGCTTTCTCCCAAAATGCTTCCTCTTTTTAAATGATTCCAATAAACTAATCAAGACCCATGTGGAATGCGTGGAGTCACATCTCCTTCTATTCAAAAGCTAATACCCACAATTGGGTAACTCACATCTCTGTGGAGATCATCTAATCAAGCTTCTAACATGCTGAATAGGCTTTAAAAGAAATGGCTGCTCCCATAATATGGGATCAGGATTAAAATATGGTTTTTCTAGGGTACATAAAAACTTTCAATCTGGCACACCTCTCGAGAAAGCAAAACACCTAGTTGACATCCAGGATTTTGGAGACAACATATTATTCATGTAGTGTGCTATTTTGACCCATTTATTGAATGGCAAAATATTTGCTAGTTTTGAGTGGGGACGGAAACAAGAAGCAGGTTCAAAGATGATCTGCCAATTGGGCTATAATGTCCAGCAGCTCCAATGGTGCTGGAAGTGTCAGTAGCAAACCAAGATGCTGCTGAAGACTTTATTTATCTCATATAGGAGAATTACAATGGATATCCTAAGAATTTTGAAGCAAAGCTTTTCCATTCTGTGCAGATAACTACTCTCCATTTGAGAAATGCTTTTAGCCTGCTACTGGGCATTAGTAGAGATTGAATGCTTGACTATGGGCCACCAAGTTACCATGAGACCTGAATTGCCTTTCAGGAGCTGGGTGTTGTCTGGCCCGCCAAGCCATAAAGTTGGACATGCACAGCAGCACTCCATCATAAAATGGAAATAGTGTATGTGAGATAGGGCTGAGCAGGTCTTGAAGACACAAGTAAGTTACATGAGGAAGTGGCCCAAATGCCCATAGCTCCCAATCCTGTCACATGCTCTTCTCCTTCCCAGCCCACAGCTATGGCCTCTTAGGGAATTACTTATAATCAGTTGACTGAGGAAGAGAAAACTCAGGCCTTGTAGACAGATGGTTCTGCACAATATCCAGGTACCATTCAATATTGGACAGCTGTAGAATAACAAATCATTTCTGGAATGTCCCTAAAGGACAGTGGTGAAGTGAAATTCCCCAAAGGGTAGAACATCTAGCAGTGCACCTGGTGGTTCATTTTGCATGGACGGAGAAATGGCAGGAAGTCTGTTTGTATGCTGATTTATCATCTGTCACCAACAGTTTGGTTGGATGGTCAGGGTTTTGGAAGGAACATGATTGTAAAATTGGTGACAGAGAGGTCTTGGGAAGAGTTCTGTGAATAGACCTTTCTGAATAGGCAAAAAACATGAAGATATTTGAGTCACACATGAATGCATACCAAAGGGTGACTTCAGTAGAGGAAGACTTTAATAATCAAGTAGATAAGATGACCTATTCTGTAGATACCAGTCAGCCTCTTTCCACAGCCACTTCTGTCACTGCCAAATAACTTCATAAACAAAGTGGTCATAATGGTAGGGCTGGAGGCTATGCATGACCTTAGCAACATGGACTTTAACTCACCATGGCTGACATGACTACAACCCCTGCTGAGTGCCCAATCTGCCAGCAGCAAAGACCCACTGCTGCCAACAGTATTCCCCAGTATGACACTATTCCCTAAGGTGATCAGCCTACTACTTGGTGGCAGGCTGATTACATTGGACCACTTCGATCATGGAAGGAATAGAAACATACTGTGGATATGGGTTGACAAGTCACACATTGCTTCTGTCCAAACTATCATCAGTGGACTTACAGAAAGCCTTATGGTATTGCACACAGTACTGCTTCTGATCAAGAAACCACCTCATAGAAAATGGAGAATTGAATGGGCACATGATCATGAATTCATTGGTCTTCTTTGTTCTACATCATGCCAAAACAATGGATTGATAGAATGATTTGATAGAATAGATTGATAGAATAGATTTTGAAGTCTCAATTATGGTGCCAAATAGGGCACAATACCTTTCAGGGCAGGGGCTGTGTTCTACAAGAGGCTGTGTATGCTCTAAGTCTGCCTCCATTATATGGTTCTGTTTATCCCATAACCAGGATTCATAAATCCAGGAGTCAAGGGGTGGAAATGTGAGCAAATCCACTATTACTACTAGTTTTTGTTTTGCTTCCAGGCCCTTTAAACTTTAGCTCTGCTAGTCTACAAATCTTAGTTACAAAATTATGAATGTTTCCATTAGGAGACATAAGAACTATTCTATTGAATTGGAACTTAAGATAGCCACCTGGCCACTTTGGGCTTCTCCTGCCTCTGAACAAACAGGCAAAGAAGGGAATTACTATACTCCCTGGAGTGATTTATTCTGATTATCAAGATGAAATAGATTGATCCTAAGCAATGCTGGTGAAGAGTTTACTTGGAATACAGGAACCCCCCCTAGGGTGTTCTTTAGAACTTCTATGCACTGTGGTTAAAGTCAATAGAAAACTACAACAACCGAATCTAGTTAGGACTACCCATGGCCAAGAAAGTTCGGGAATGAATGTTTGGCACTCCACCCAGCAAAGAACCACAGTTAGCTAAGGGGTTTGCTGAATGTAAAGGGAATGTGAAATAGGTAGGGGAAGGAGATAGTTATAAATACTAGCTACCAACCACATGACTACTTACAGAAATGAGAATTATAAAAGTTATGAAAATGTTTTCCTTGTTTTATGAGTATGCTTGTAGATACATTTGTTTTATTCCTTATTTTATCCCCACATCATATGGCATACATTGTATTAATTGCCCATGGTAGTAGTTAAGTTATAAGATATCAGGTTTAAGAGTGAATATTACCCATGGCCTTGCACCCTATTTTGGGGAAAGTGAGTGCATTTCTGGTTGTACACATGACAGTTGAGTATTGTTAGTTTAGAATATGAAAGTTATTGTTTTATTTAGAGATTAAGTGTGGTTGAAGGAGATGTACATGTGTGCCAGATTGACAAGAGGTGGACAAGGTGATGGTTAAATTCAGATGTGAACTTAGCCAGGTTATTATGCTCACTTGTTTGGTCAAACAAGTAATGGCCTGATTGTTGCTGTGAGGACATTTTATAGATTTAAATAATCTGTAAATTGACTGCTGCTATGGCTGATTACATCTACAATCAATTGAGGTGATTGCCTTCAACAATAAGAGTAGTCTCATCCAATCACAAGGAGTCCTTAAAAGGAGAAATGCGATGATTTCAGCAGTCAGAAAGAATTTCCATCTCTAATTCAGCCAGCCAAATTCTCTTGAGGAATTCATCAAACACCTTCATTGTAGTTCCCAGTTTTCCGCTTCCCTAGGAAATCTGTACTTTCTCATTTCCCAAAGTCAAGTGAGACAATACTTATGAAGGATCTCATAATACTATATAATACTATAAAATATATAGTATATTATATGTATAGTATATATAGTAAAATATTATACATATATATAGTATAGTGTATGTATATGCACACACTGACACCAGAACCTTTAGTTTGCTAATGCTGCTGGAATGCAATATACCAGAAATGGGTTGGCTTTCACAAAGGGGATTTATTAAATTACAAGTTTGCAGTTCTAAAACCATGAAATGTCCAAACTAAGTGACCAATGGTATTTGGAATACCCCTGTTAACTGGCAAGACACATGGCAGGCAACTGCTGGTCCCTTGGCTTCTGGTTTCAAGTAGCTTCCCTGGGGGAGATTTCTTTCTGAATCCCCAAATGTCTCTGTCTGTGTTGACTCTGAGCTTTTTCCAAAATGGTTCCCTCTCAAAGGAGTCCAGCAAGTGGATTAAGACCCACATTGAATGGGCAGAGTTGCATTTCCATGGGAACAACATATTCAAAAGGTCTCGCCCACAATTGGGTGGGTAACATCTCTATGGAAATAACTTAATCAAGAAGATTCCACCCAAACAATAGGTCTGCCCCACAAAATTGGATTAGGAAAAGGTACATGGCTTTTCTGAGGTACGTAACAGTGTCAAGCCAACACATATAATCGGCATGAAATTTCATGCTTTCCAATCACTGTTTTGGCTCCAAAAATCATACCCTACTCCAAATTCTACAAACAACCCTCATTTAAAAAAATACATATTTCACCTTTCTACCAGCTTTTTAAAATAACAGCTTTATCAAGTAAACTATCATATAATACAGTTTACCCATTTAAAATGTATAATTCAATATTTTGAATATATTCACAAGATTGGGAATGTAGTTTTTGTAAAGACTTTAAATTTATTTGTACAGTATTTGGTGAGATAAACTTTATTTGCCTGTAAATTTCATTTATATAGTGTAAAACTTCTGATGGTGCCAGTTATAATATGATATTGTACCTTATCTCTGTACTATGTTAAAGAGTATTAGTTTTTGTACAAATGTCATTGGTGCATTATTTACATTAAGGATTCACAAACCTGGATGACCAGAATAAGTGAATTTTAATATTTTTGAAAGATTTTATTTCAGGAGTATAATAAAGTATAATAAAATATGGAACAATAATCCCACTCATCCTTATTTACCAAATGCTAAATTTGCCACATTTTTTTTCTCTCTATATATACCTACATACATATATTTTTTGTATGCTGTATGGCAGGGTCCACATTTCATTCTTTTTCCATGTGAGTAGCCCCTTATTGTAGCACCATTTTTAATTTTTTGTTTGGTCACTTTTTTTGCTTGCTTATTTGTTTGTTTGGGAAGTGCATGGGCTGGGAATTGAACCCAGGTCTTCCACATGGCAGGCAAGAATTCTACCACTGAATTACTCTTGCACCCCCCCCCCACTAATATTTTTGCAGATCCATCTGAGAGTATCTTGGATATATCCTCCTTCTTGATCACCTGATATTTTATCATGTTTCTCCCAAGAACTGACACATTCAGTTTGTCCCAATATTGGTAATATTAACTTTGACTCCTAAGTTAGTGTGATATATAACTGTTTGAAAATAAAGATTTCCAAGTTCCATTCCACAGTTAAACCAAAATAGAGAAATGTGAGGTCCCTATAATTTTAGGTTATTCTGATAATAAGACAGATTGAAAACTACAGATCTGGATTAGTGTTTTTCTAACAAGTTATTACCCTCTATCAAGATTGTGGCGTGAGAAGCAGAGGAAGGCCCATTGCTAGTACTGAACATTTTCTTGCAGGACATTAGATTAACCAGTGTTTCCAAACTGATTTTCCTCCACCCAGAAAGACAGAAATTGTCAAACCAAGCTCCATACTGCCTCTGTCCCTTTGCTCTTCCCCTATTGCAGTAACAGAAGTTGTCCAACAGCAGACACACTATTAGTACAGGTAGAGCGTATTGTGCTGTGATATGAATGTGTGTTTCTTGTATATAAAAGAATTGCAGAGATGTTCAGAAAGTCCCAAGAAATAAAATTGCCTATTACGTTCATGGACTGGAAGTGTTGTGAAAAACATGAGTAGATTAAAAGATACATCTAGTAAATTCAAGGTATCAAGTTTTATACATTAAGTGAATATATATTAGTGTGGCATTAATTCCTTTAATTGTTTTTTTCCAGTTATTTCTTAGTTTTTTTCTGTAGATCTTACAGTATAAATCTTTACATCAAAATATACTTCAGATTCAATTCCACAGAGACAAAGTGACATAGAAATGTTACTCCTATATTGCCCTGCTTCTTTTTCTCCAAAAAATATATAGTAAATATATTAAATAAACATATATATTAAAATTATACAAAGTATTGTTATAATTATGACTTTATATAATTGTATGCCTATTAAAGAAGCTAAGAAAGAAATGTAGTTTGTTATAGTAACTTTCTTATTCACCATTTCTGGTTCTCTTTTTTTTTCCCTGTGGATTCAAGTTATTACCTGGTTTCCATTTCCTTACTCTACAACAGCTTTGCTCCCATCCACTTCTTTTGTGCTGTCCTTGCTGAACACATTGCATTTCTATGTTATAGTACTAATGCTAGAATTGCATATGTGGTTTATTTTTAAATAAAATAATAGAATAGATAATAAATATGAATTGTGCCAGTTTGAAAGTCTTGTGTCCCCCAGGAAAGCAATATCCTTTCATCCTGATTCAATATTGTAGGGTGGAAACCATTTTGGCTAGACAATCTCCATGGAGATGTGACACTCCCAGTTGTGGCTGTGGCCTTTTGGTTAGAACCACGCACTCATTCAGGGTGGGTCTTGATTAGTTTACTGTAGTCCTTTAAAAGAAGAAACATTTTAGAGAAATTCCAGAGCTGATGCAGACACTTGGAGAATATTGCTTCAGAGCTGACAGAGACACAGAGTGCCAACAGAGAGAGCAGATGTCTAGGCAAGAATGTTTGGAGATGTAGAGCCCAGAAGACATGTGCCACTGCCTTCCCGTGAGATGCTAAGTAAGCCAGAATCCAGAATTTTGTCTCACAGGAGCTATGTGCAGACCCACAGATGTTTAGAGAGGAAACTACTAGCATCAGAAGCTGGAAGCAATGGAACAAGGAACAAAGACCAGCAGATGCCAGCCATGGGCCTTCCCTGCTGACAAAGGTTTTCTGGATATCATCAGCCTTTCTTGAGTGAAGGTAACCTCATGTTGATGCCTTAATTTGGATATTGTCACAGTCTAGCACTGTTAAATTGTAACTGTTAAATTCCCTTTCAAAAAGTCATTCTTCCCAGTGCCTGCTCATGAGAAAAAAAAAAAAAAGCCATTCTGTTTCTTGTATATTACATTCTGGCAGCTTTAGCAAACTAATATATGAATATATACTCTCTTTTGTAATTATATAATTATCTTTAACAGTGCTCTCTGTTTATTGTGTGGATTCAAATTATCATTTGGACTCACTTGCTTTCAGCCTGAAGAAGTGACTTTAATAGTTCATGTAAGCAAAGTTTGCAAGGCACAGATTATCTCAGTTTTGCTTAACTGGAAATGTCTTTATTTTAGGTGCATTTTTAAAAACATAGTTGGATATAAAATATTGGTCAATAGTTTGTTATGTTTTGTTTCTTTCAGCACATTTCATAGGACCTTGCATCACCTTCTGACCCCTACTTGTTTTTTATGTGAGTCTACTGTTAATATTATTTGGTTTCTCTTGTATGTGAGACATTGTTTTCCTCTTGTTGTTTTCAAAGTTTTCTCTTTGATTTTCTCTTTTAGCATTGTTTCTATGATTTGTCTGGGTGTATATCTCTTTGTGTTTATCCTACTTAGAGATCATTGAGCTTGAACGTATTCATTGCTGTTTTTCATCAAATTGGGAAAGTTTCAGCCATTATTTCTTCTTATATTTTTCTGCTCTTCTTCTCTATTTCTGGCACTCTCATTATATGTTTCAATGACTTTAATGTTTTTCCACATTCTTCTTAGGCTCTGTTAATTTCTCTTTATTTCTTTTCCTGTTTTTGGCTTCATAATCTCTACCAATCTGTTCAAGTTCATTGAATCTTTCTTGTACCATTTTAAATCTACTGTTGAGCCCATCTAGTGAATTTTTCAGTTTTCTTACCATATATTTCAAATCTACAATATCCATTTGGTTATTTTTTATAATTTGGTATTTTTTAATAATCATTGTCTCTTTCTTTGATGAGGCATTTACAAAATAGCTTCTACCTCTTCGTTAAGCACAGTTCCCTTTAGTTTTCTGACATATTTAAAATGTTTGTTGTGAAGCTTTCTGTTTAATTTTGGCATCTCTGTTCACTGTCAATGATACGCTCTGTTTTCTTCATTTCTCAATGTGAATGAGTCATACATTCCTCTTTCTCCATGTCTTATAATTTTGCATTGAAAATCAGATACTAACTAAGATATAACAACTCAGCATATTGATTTCACTCATCCTTCCTGAGGCTTGTCTGTTAGGTGACTTAGCTAGACTATATTAAAATGTTTATTTTTGCCACAGTGTGAAATTTGTGATGTTACTCCTCAGAGGGAATAGCCTTTGGTATGGACACAATCTTTTTAGAATTACAATGGTGTAGCAAGATTGCATTTAACTATCTCTTACCCTGATCTCTAGATTAAGCTGCCAGCCTCCTTTAATATCACACCTAACTGTTAGTTTCCACTAATTGTCAGTGGCTCCACATGCTTCAACACTGTGTTGGAAGGCATAACTCACTCGATAATGTGGTTCATAAATTCAGTTAAGGTTAGTTTTTGAGGCCAATATTTGAGGTTTGTTAAATTAACTTTCTTATTCACCATTTCTAGTTTTCTCTATTCTATTTGTTCCTATGGATTCAAGTTGCTGCTACCTTGCTTCCTTACTCTAATATAGCTTTGCACCCACTCACTTCTTTTGTGTTGCTTCTTTTATGTTGCAAAAAATAAAAAACCTCCAAAGAGGGTTTTCTTAGCTGTTCCTTTCACTGGTTGTCTCTGGAAAACTGACTGGCTTGTAACTTAGCTTGCTAATTCCAGCCTGCTCCTAATTGCATACAACCAAAATCCTATTATTTTTGACCTAGCCTTTGAGCTTGAACGTCCCACTACTATGTTTGAACTAAACTCATATCCTCTAGGGAGAGCTTGTGATCTCTATTCTTTAGACTGCCTTTCCTCCTGGGCAGATTCACAGAGCCACTACTCTGGGAACTGTGCAGAGGACATAACTCTGGCCTTCATCTCCATGTATTAAGCCTCTCTCAGGAAGTTGTGGCAAGGGCAATTGGCCCCACATTCTCAGCCTGCTGCAACTTGGGTAGGATCTCTGCCCTATAAGTGGAGGCCTATGGATGGCGAAAACCCCAACTTCTCATCTACATTCACCAGGATCTAGCCGCAACAATTTGGAGTTGAAAGAAATCACAAAGGCTGTTGGCCTTCCTCCCAGGGTTCTCTAGATCAGGAACTATAAGAGGAGATGAACCACTGTCTATTACTTATAATACCCAGAGTGGAGCTCACATCAACTCAAGCTGCTGGAATCAAAGCAAGGGTACAAGTTGTAGCTCAAGTGCCACATACTCTCACTGTTCTTACCAAGCTCTAGCAGGTTTTCTTGAATAGATGTATATTTGCTTCCTCAATAGTTTTAGGAAATTTTCCAGAGATTTAAACTGCTATTATTATTATTTTTTTAAATTATTTTCAGTAATTATGCTTCCATCACTAAGGAGCAGGTATGTGGTGCTACTCATACTGTCATTCCTGAAGTGAACCTTCCATTAGCTTTTGAAATTTCTTTCTGTTTCTCTTATTCAACTACATTGAATTGCAAACTATGCTTTAAAGTTGTTGTTTTTTTAAATTATTTTCATTTGCTGCTTTACAATGAATGTTTTCTTCTTTGATAAATGTAATACTTATTTAGCTTTTGGCACATGTAACACAACTTGCATATTCTTTTGTGCATATGATTGTCTTTCTTACCCAAGACTTCTTACATTAGTTGGGGCAGAGACCTGCGTTATTCATCACTGTGCTGCAAGGTCCTGGGATGTTGTTTTGAACATAGCATTTGTTAGTGAAATATTGTAATGAGTTCAATGCCCAGATCCTCTTCTGCTTATCTATATGATAGGTAAATATTTCTATTTCAAGAAAACATATTTAGGGTTTTTTTTTTAATGTTTTCTTAATTGGGATGATCAACTTCTCTTGGTTTTTCTGGGACCCTCCCACTTTTAGAACTGGACCAAGTTCCAAGGAACTTCTCAGTCTGGGCAATGTCCAGACAGTTGGTCATCTTACAGTTATTATTTGCATCAGAAGCTACAATTTATGGAGTTGAATTGAACAGAAATCTTACTCTGTACAATGAAGCCCTACACAGGTCATGCTTCATTGTCATTTTAAGCTTTTCCAGAAACTTGTTTAATAATTTAAGAACTTAATGCTTTCATAAAATAATGTGTCTATCTCTTTGTTTTATATTTCCATATATCTATCAACCACCACCATTACCTTGCAAGTATTGTAGGCAATTTTATTTTAGTTAGTTCATTCTAACATTGACATGTAGCTTGCGATCCTTAAATTTATTACCAAAGAGATGCCATGAAATATAACAGGAAAAACACTAATTTTGTAGACAGAGAGAACAAGGATGATAAATGAATAACGTCATTTACCTTTTTGTATTAGCTGAGGAATTTTTCTACCTAATAACTATTTTTCTTGCTTTCTATAAAATTTGGAAAACAAAACATGCCTGTGTTGTTATAAATATTAAATATGTTGTCTGAAATGCAATCGAGTACACGACATACTTATATCTATATATGGCCATATATCAATATTTATATATTTGGATCTCTTACCCTTTTCTTCTCTCTTTTTTTTCCCCATAGTATTAACCTTCTATATTCAAAATTCTTCTTAATACACAAACATATGCTTTCTTTTAGAGCCAAGATGTGGCATTCACAGCTTTCAACTTGAAATATATTAATCACAAAAATCCCACACAAACCTCTGAATTACAAGCTAATAGCACAAATAGTCATGACCCATTTCACACAAAAAGAGTTTTATTTGGCTCTCATTGACTGTTTTCCAACATCCAGTTTTTAAATCTGGGACCCTGTGAAGTCCGGCATATCCTTTACTTTAGATGTTATCCTCTTAGGAAACTTAATCTTCTTCCTAAGCACTGCCAAAGCTTCTGTGAACGTGGTCTACTCAGCTTCCCACAGTTGGTTGAGACTACAAGATAGTAGTTCCAGGACTGGGTCCTGACATTTTTCTGATGTCCTACCTTTATGAGACAAACTTGGAACATGATTAAGCCATGGATATGAGCCATGAAATGATACTGTCATTTTTTATTGTGATATCGTGTCTAGGCATTTTGAAGAAATGACCATGAAGAAACTGCCAGTGAAACCACACCTATATTCCTTAGGTATTTCCAGAGAAGTTCTAAAATTTAGGTACAGTCTCTCAGAGTGACCGTTAGAAGTTCTGCTTTGGATTTGTGGCAGTCCACTTACAATCAAAGGGTACAATGATAACTAAAGTGCAACTTATCACAGTAGAATAATATGCATTTTCAAATTTGGCTTCACTCACTAGCTTAAAATGAGTAAAAGTCTTAGATACAGAATATATATGAGTCATCTCTTACTTGTTGGTGAGTAGATGAGATTTTGATGAAAAATAGCTATTTATGATCTCTATACAATGAAACAAATCTTCAGTTCACCCAAGTATGCCCTGTGACTGCCGCTGCAGATCCTTTTTAACAACTGAACAGAAATAAAAAAATTAAAGCATTAACCTCATCTGTGTAGCCCATTTGATATAATGCAATTTTATTACTTTTCTGTAAATGAGTTTTGCAGAAATTCCTAAAAAGTTTTATTCTCTTTATTAGGTAAGCATTCTGCTTAAAATTATTTCTTCTAATTTGCTTAACAACTTTCTCAGAGATAATGGAAAAGTTAACTTTAGCTGTGAATGCCACATGTCTTAATTTTCAAGCAGGTTTTATAAAAATTATTCGATGATATAGAGCTATTCTAAATATATCCTTTAAGTAACACAAGTGAAGGAATAATTATTTGGGGTCAGGCAGGAAACATTATTTTGTTCAGGTAATAATAATAATACCTCTATATCTCTTCATTCTGGTCTTCTCTGAGCTACTAATGATTTTGTTTTTATTTTTGTTTTGTTCTTGTGTAAGATAATTAAATAAAAATAAATTCAGTTCAATTTATTTAAACAAACATTTTACTGAGAACCTAAATCACATACAACAATACAGATTGTGATTGCTTCATCAACAATCACAATTAGCTTTTCTTCTTAGGAAACCTTACATGTTGCTTTCAATCCTTACTAAATAGTCAAGTAATTAAATAGTAATTTCCTATTACTTGTTTCCATTTGTTAATTTATATCTCATCCTTTCACTTCTTATATATATAAACTTGTATTTTAGAGAATGCAGATTGATTTTATGTTCTGTTTTATATGTTTGATGAGAAAATAAGCACTTTATCAAATTATAATAATTTAATATAAACATCATGCTTTCATCTCTCAATTTTCCATTTGGAGACTTGCAATATGACTAAAATCACTCTCTAAAGCCAGAGAATACTCCATGATGTATGTGGTGGCTTGGAGCTATGTTTCTAGAAAAACATGTTCTAAATTTTATACTAAGAACCCATTATTTATAGAATTTTTTTGATTAAGTGACTTCAGTTAAGTGTGGCCCAACTGAATAAGGATGGGTCTTAATCTTATTACTGAAGGCATTATGGTGAAGGCCACAGGGAGAGAAGCCAGGGAAGCAGCAAGAGTTGGAAGCTAATAGAACTCAGAAGAAAAGCCAGGAAAGAGCACTTTGGGCCTTGATATGCTGACAGAAAAGCCAAGGGCCAAGTATTGCCAGCTGCCAGCCTTAGAATGTGGCAGCCTTCTGGGAGAAAGTATCACCTTGATGCTTTGATTTTGGACTTTCCTAGCCTCAAAATTGTGAGCCGATAAATTCCCATTGTTTAAGATAATCCATTGTGTGGTATTTGCTTTAGCATCTAGGAAAGTAAAACAATATATTTCTGATTAAAATAATAATTGTTATATTTTATTTACCTCCAAGATGCTTAAGCTTTCTTCATTTATTAAAAGCAGTCTCAAAAATTCAACTTTGTTTCCTCTGACATATCTGGATGTCAACTTCCAAACTCCCTTTTACTCTGCCATTCTTTTGACTCATGTAGCCCATGTATTTTGTCTTTGAATATTTTCAGGGTAAAAATGATTTTAACTTTAACATAATTTTATCTGCCTACAAAGCTATATACCTGACTTTGGTTTATTGTGCAGATGCTTTGAAGCAGCTTGTTCTAATGAAGAGAAAATGAAGTTTAAAATCAAACAATCTTGATTAAATTTGGGCTCTGAGATTTAATAGTTTTATATTAAACATGCAGAGTCTCAGTTTTGTCACATATTAAAAAATATTGGCAGTAATATCTGACTAAAACAGTAAAGAATGTGCTCAATAAATGTGGAGGATGTGGAAGCTGTCTTCCAAGAAGTATCACGTGGTCTAGGGCTTGGAAGCCCTCCCTTGATTTTGGATCTTGGACCTGTGTTTGAATTACTTCTTTCCTTTATGTCACAAAATTCTTTGAATTTCCTGATGCATGAAATGCAACTCTTGCCTTTGCACCTGTTCTTCCTATGTCCTTTCTAAATCTCTCTAAGCAGAATTTACTGATTTCTTATTTGAAAATGTATCTTCATATTTCTTATACCTTATATCTTTTAATTGGAGTTAACAGTTTTTCTCAAATGAAAAAGGCAAAACAGTTGTATTTTGTTTCTTTGATGCAAACTTTATTATACAGTAAGGATTCATTATTGATTATATTCCTCTATCCATAATATCTTGTACTTATATGTATTTAATTATTTTATATATCTGATTATTTATTTTATTTGTCTAATTGTTTTAATTAATAATGACCTACTCACATGTAAAGTATGTTCTTTTTTTATATCTTTAGGTATTCAAGTATAGTTATTTTTACATCTTTATCAGATAATCATATTTATTCACTTGAAATGTATGAAAAATCTGCTTTTCCAAGATCATAGTTGGATTTATATACTCTCCCTAGTGGTCTCGGCCAAATGGCTTGGAAGACAGATGCCATTTTAATAATAATTGTCTAGCATCTGACCGAAAAACAGTTATCTTATTTGGGGAAAAAAACCAATTTTTTCCTTCTTTCTGCCTAACAAAGCTTGTACATCCTGCCTGTGATTTGTCTACTCTTTATTTCATTTGAATTCTGAAAATTATATTCTCTTAACTCATTGAATGATCTGAAGCATTCAATATCAACTGGGTCCATTTGGCTGCTTTTACACTGATCATTGATTATTTCAATAGTTGCTAAGGAAAGAATCTCAGATCTGTTCATCATATATTTAAAGGAATTAATCTGTAAAAAATCATAAGAACATATAAATTTTAAAAAATGTGGAAAAAAGAATGTTTTCTAAAAAGAATTTAAGAACTTATAGAAAAGGGAAAGAGCTAAGGAATTTGCACATAATCAGGGCACTCCCTCAGCACTTCAAAGTAAAGCAAAAACTGGGATCTCTCAAAGGAAAAAAAAACTTAAAAGTTCATATCAGTCATATAGAATATATAGACCTAGCTATTCTCTCATTTTATGAATTATATGGAGCATAATGGGACAATCTCAGAAATGTTAGAATTCTAACTAGTAGTAATCATTCAAATTCCCTTCAATGTATAGCTACAATAATATGATGTTATTAAAAATTGCATAATTGGCTACTTAGTTCCAATATTCATAAAAAATAGATCAATATCACAAATCCTTTAAATTTGGTCAATAAAGTTTTACTTGAGTTTAAATATTTTAAGAGCTTTTGGTTTCTCCGGAAAAATAAAAGAACTTGAGCTCAAATAAAAAAGTTGTTTTTTTTTCACACATACAAAAACAAAAGCCATGCTAATAAAACAATTATATATCTTAATTTTTGTATGTCTAGCCTGACCAATGTTAATAATATCATTGTTCCATTTAACATATTCCAGATATAGTTAAAATTGCAATCATTTAAACATATGCAAAGTGCTAAGAATAATTCCAGGTAGGTCACATGTTTATATTTAAAACATCAAACATTGGCCATTTTAACTACCTTGTGTTGACATTCTAGCCATTTTCTTTAATAAACTACTATGAAATTTTATTGCTATTTCCAACAATTTTAGCATTACAAAACAATTCAAAAATAGGTTAAGTATTTCAGTTAAAACTTAAGTAGCAGAGAGATTAGTGGTGTAACCATTGGAATCTGGATGCTTTCGACATTTCTAATAGGCATAAAGTGTTATTTCATTGTAATTTTGATTTGCATTTCCCTAATAGCTATTGATATTGAGCAACTTTTCATGTCCTTTTTAGTCATTTGCATTAATTCTTTGGAAAAATATCTACTCAATACTTTTGCCCATTTGTTAATTGTTTTTTTTTTTATTGTTGAGCTCTAGGATATCATGAAGCACGTATTTGTTTGTGTGCTTCATGCTGTCAGTCAATTCCCTGAGAACCTGGTCAATTATTTTATTTTATTTTTTTTTACTTTTTTTTCTCTACTTTTCTGTCTATGAGCTTTCAATTGTCTTCTCAAAAAGTTCACTGATTCTTTCTTCTGCTTTTTCATATCTGTTGTTGTATGTCTCTAAGAAGGGATTTTTAATCCCTTCTCTTACGCCTTTCATTCCCATACATTTTGCTATGTTTCCTTCATATTTTCAAATTCTTCTTTGTGCACCCATTGTCTTAATTCCTTTATTTATTTAACCATATTTAACTTCATTTCCTTGAATTGATTCAGGAGGATTTTTGGAATATCTTTAATTATTATTTTTTTAAAATTCTGTTTATCCTCCAAAGTTCTAATTTGGTTCTTTGGGTCATATCTTCCTATTTCTTAGTATGGCATGTAATTTATTGCTGGTGTCTAGGCATCAGATTATCTTGCTGGGTTTATTCTGGGGATTGTTTCTTTCTCTTGTCTAGGGTTTTATTATTGATTAGCTTTAAGTTAAGTTTTCTTTGACACTTGGTTCAACATGTTCTAGATCTTTAGAATTGCCTGTGTTTGATGAGATTTTTTCCACTGCACTTTATCTTCTTGCCCTGGGTATGAAATACAATTTTCAAGACTGTACTATTTGTGCAATTGTTTCACCCCCAGGGAAGAGCTACCTTTCCTCTGTTCCTTCTTCAGGAATCTTGGTCTGTTCTGTTTGCTCTGGTTTTGTCTCTCTCTATATATTTTTTCTTCTTTTCCTTTTATTACCTCTGGCTGTTTTTGCCTTGAGGGCACAATCTGGCAGGAGGGTCACCTGGGAGAGAACTTTCCTAGTCAATATTTCCCAGTCAAAACAAGGCCAGGGATCTACAACCGAGGCACAGACAAATCCCAAAGAGCCCTGGTGAGTGAGTCAGGAAAGATGCCCAAAAGCATTTTTGACCCATCTCTGAAGCTGTGCTTTCCTGGCCTGTCCAGAAGATGCTGCTCTTCAGCAAATGTTTCCCCTCAGCCCTACACAGGCCCTGCTGTTCTGAATGCCCTCACCACTGTTGGAGGTGGGGTTGAAATATTGGGGTGATCATCCTTGTCTGGGTGGGATGAAAGAGCTGGGACCCATGATCTTAGCTCACCAATCAAGAGTCATGATCAGTACTCGACACTGGCTCCCCTGGTCTTAGGAAATAGGGCTTCCACATCCCTCTCCATCTGCAAGAGTCATGTAGGTGCCAGACCCCAAGTGGCTGGTATCTAGGGTGGAAGGTAGGTGCCATTAGTCACAGCTTAGCAATTTACTCACAGTTTTTTACTGCAGTGTCTCAGCCTTTTACCTTGTTCTTCCTTGTTTGCTATATAATGTTCTCTTAGGCTCCATAGCCTCAGAAGAGTTGTTTCAGACAGATTCTGCCTGCCCACTAGCTGTTTTCGGAGGAGGAGTGAGCACTGCAGCCCCCTACTCTTCCATCTTCTATAATACCACTATAAGTCGATGGTAAATTGCTACTGATTCAATAAAAGTAAATTTGTCCATCTTGATACATGTTCTTTGTAATAGTCTCTTTCTAGTGATTGCTAATTACCTTGTTATTTGAGCAGGTATAGCAAAATGACTTTTTTTTTCACAAGAGGATTTCTCTTTAGTAAGTTAAATTCTCGAATAATTTCTGGAATGAGTTATTCTTATTCATTCACTTAGTGTAAAATTGGAGGAAATGCTCTTCTTCCCAATGCAGACAAAAGAAGCAGGATATGATAGTAAAGGTAATTGCTTTACTTTAATACTGTCAACTACAGATGGTTTTTCATTATAGCAGGAGGATTCCATTGGACCAATAACTTGGTAAGGCCATGTTTGAAGTTTACATAATCAATAAACTCAATATATGCTAATATGCTATATATTCTCATGGAGAGTAATTTCTGTTGATTTGTAGGCAATGGCTACCCAAGTAAATCAAGAAGAGATTACAGACATGAATATCAAGTCACTGGTAAATTTTCAAAAGCATAACTAGCATTGAAAATTGTGAAGATGAGGTTTACTAAAAATCTTTGCTTTTGTCCCTTCAATTCCATTCCCTCTATCTAAAATTGTTGCTGTCACCCTTCTTTTCCCTCTTCTCCATCCCAATTTTTTTTATCATTTTAGGAATCAGCACCATATTTATACTTCATTGTATATTCAAACATCACCTCTTCCATAATGTCTTATTTTTTATGTCTTCCATAGTCATTAAAGTTCCAGTATTGAATCTTATCATGGAAATTACCTCTTTTTCACTTATTGCATATATATTTATGTACTTTTTAACAACCATCCTCAAAATGTACACAGTGAAAAGACATCTGAAAATTGGAATTTTATTACTTGTTCTCTCATATGTCAAGTGCAATATTAATCTTATTTTCAGTAACTCTATTGATGTAAAATATTTATAGTCACACAGAATGCAATATATTAATAAAATATAGTATGTTGATATAAGTGGAATTGTACTTGTGCATTTTTCCAAATCTATTGAATGGAGATCTGTATCTAAATACACAGATATAATGAGGTCATTCTGTTTTATTAAGGATATGTAGACCTTGGAGTTTAGTTATAACCTTTAATCTTTATGGGGTTTAATCTGTTCTTTTTCATAACAAAATGTAGTCAAGCAATTGCTTTTTTTTTTTGTAAAGTTGAATTCTCAGTCCCTTAACTTCTATAAATGGAGACAATGGAACCATCAGTACATTTGCAACTAGACTTTTTGCAAAAACACAACTTCAGCAAAATAATTCTCTTGAGCATCCTAAACACTAAGTATAGCACATTTGTGTAAAAGTCAAATAGGGCAAACTTCCCAGATACTAATACTTATAGCTATTCCTGCAGTTTCTAAAGTCTACATCTCTCTTTTATGACTTTACTTTTCCAGAAGTTTCTTTGAACTATTGCATAGTATGAAGCCATGTCTGCTTTTTCTGTCCATGTCTACCAATTTATATACAATATCTCTATTCTATTTTTCATTATAAATTTTTTCAGATTTTTATGCACTTATGTTCCCTGCATGCTTTCAAGTGATCTAAGAATTTATGATATATATTTTAGTAGTATTTAGTCCTAGCTATTGTTGAAAGCCATCTGTTATCTCCACTGAAAATTAATAAGTAATTCATGAACGATTGTTCCTGGTAAAGAGACTAACACGCTATTTTTTTTAATGTAAGCTTTAAAAATACCATTTTATGTAGAGTCCAGTTCCCTGTTTTATATTACTTTAAGTGATTTTTTGTATTAGAGTTTCTATTTTTCTGCAGAGATCATATTTTATTTGCTCTGCCCTGTTTTCATAAAACATACTGCTGATTAAGATAGTTATTAGAAGACATTTCTTATCAATAAGACTATATTCAATATTCATTAAGATAAAATAGTTCATCTTTGAGCACTGCTTATCTTATCTCCTACCTATAGCATTCACATGGATTTTAAATATAATGCATATCTTTTTAAGATCATCAAAGAGCAGCAAATACCTGATTATGTACAAAAGCTATAGGGTTTCAATCTGTAAAAAAACAAATGCAATAATTTTTGTAGTGGTTCCTATTAGTTAATTGCGAGGGATAATCTTGAGCAAACATTTCTGAAGTGAGCTAAGAATGGAGACTCATAGTTTCTCAAATATTTATTCAAGATTTCTAAAGAAAATATTTAACTGTTCTGATTTTTCTTCATGCTGACAAATTTATAAATGAATGCTATGTCCTTTTACTGGGTTGTGCCGAAACTAGTACTATATAGATTAAATAATTCATTCAACAAATGTTTCTCAACTACCCACTAAGAGACAGGCAATATTTTAGGTGTATGGGAACCTGTTAAAAAAAAGTGATGTAGAAAAAATCCCTATCCTTGTGGAGTTTATATTCTTAGGGGAAACAAATCACATGAAAACCAAACAAGGTATGAACGAAGCACTTACAGTATGCCAGGCGCTCCTCTAAAAGCACTTTATACCAAGTACCTTATTTAATACTCACAAAAATCTTGCTAAACGTGAAAAATAAAGAATGGGCATTTTTTAAAATGTTTATGTTTATTGCTTAATAAATCAATAATTGAAATAAATTGCATATGTAACTAGAGGATGCCACTTGGCAAACTGGATAAAAGGCCCACCTTTCCTCACCAATCACTAAGAGCATTCTAGAATGGAGCTTGGGTTTTTGCCCACATGGTAAGATAGCTGGTAAATTACTTGAGCTGAACATCAAGTATTTTGTCAATCTCTTAATTCACAATGAAAAAAATCAATCCCAACTGATTATAGGAATTTGGAGAAATAAATTGGTGAAGAGACAAGCTTGGGATATAAGATCTTTTGAAGTGAGGCACAGATAGACATTTTATTTTTTAAAATATTTATTAATTTATTTTAAATTATCTTCTATTTATGTCAGTTGATAATGATTTCCTATTTATTATTTATCTTAAATATATTTTCCCAGTTAAGTGTTGGGCCTTATTGGAAAGCTCATGAATCCATGGAGGGGAAAATGACGAATAAATGACTAAATTGTCTGTTTAACACTATAATTTTGAATCATATTGCTAAGTTTATACTGTAGAGTGGATTTTACTTTACATCATCATTCCTTTATCATCCAGCACTTCCTTACCTGAAATAACTTTAAAATCAAATTGTTGATTTTCACATTTTATACCATATAACTACATTTTATTTGAAAATTATTCAGAGAATAACTAAGAGTTTTGCATGTTTGGAACTAAACAAATGTAGCAATATTGAGCAAAGTTAACCACCAAACTCTCTCTGTAATGCAGATCATTCGTTCACAAAACAAATGCTATTTTCCAATGTAAATCAGGAGTCAACTGCTTTCGGGTGGGCTCAATGACAGAGTTCTCGCCTGCCATGCCAGAGACCCAGGTTTGCTTCCTGGTGCCTGTCCATTTAAGTAAGTAAATAAATGAATGAATGAATGAATGAATGAATGAATAAATAAATAAATAAATGAGTCGACTATTTTAAATTTCAAGAGCTTGCGGTTATGAAAATCCCCTACCTCACTTTGTGCATCATTCTGCATGAAATATAGGGGGTGCTAGGTAATTTGTATTTTCTTTCCTAAGGCAGATGTGATTGTTAAGAATACTCTTCTGATAACACACGTACTTCAAGAAGGAAAATGTTCATGTGCTTTTGGTGATGGATCCTGGTGAGTACAAAGCAGGGCAGACTTAGTGGTAACCTGAAATTTAACTTTATACTACTTACTGCATTGAGCTACCACTGAATTGCTGATGAATTTTGTTTTTACCTTTACTTGTCCTGGCATAACATCATAGGAGATATAAGTCTATTTTTTTTGCTCTATGTCAATAGAGTATTTTTGCTTTAAAGGTCTACTTTGTATTTGTTTTGGTCTGGTGGTTGTACACCCTGAGGAGTGTAAGATTCGGAGCCAATCTCTTTACATCTTTCTCTTTTTTTGGTTTGACAAGCACGTGGCAGAAAATTTAAGCATACAGTAAACTGCAAAATTGATCTTACAAAAGATATTATAAGATCAATGTATAAATGAGGAGAAGAAAATCCCACTATTACATTGTGGTGCTAGTGAGGTGCATAGGTTTGAGAAGAAGAGAGAGAAAGAGAAAGAGAAAGGGCTGGTGGAGATGATTTCTCCCTGTACGGATTGTTTTGTTGACTCCCTACCCAAGAGCCTAGAATCAGCAGGAGGTGGCACTTTGCAAAATTCAGACTATTGATAATTCCATTATTCATATCACAGGACTGACTCTACTATGCTTCCATCTACAATTTTCCCCGTGAATTAATAAACTGCAAATTACAAGTGGCAAAATCATATGCTTTTTCAAACTCTGTCTTTGGGTCAGGGGGGGCAGAGATTTCAGAGAAATTGAGATATTTAATAAATGTCCATTATATGCCAGCACCATGCAAAGCATCTTGATATATTGTCATTGTGTTGTTAAATACCTTTTATTGACGAAAAACTACGATTTGGCAGTATGAGTGGCATGTCCCACATCACATCGTTGAGAAACAGTGTGGACGGGAATGATAATGGATATTTTGTTCAAACCTTACGGTCCTTCCTCGATGCTTGTATTTATCACGTGAAGTTATTCCACAGCTAAATCATTCGCGCAGATATGTCTGGTGTTTTATTTTAATTTTTCTGATTTAGAAAAGGAAAAAAAACCAAAACATTTCTTTTCCTTACCTAACGGCACTACTGCCCACATCGAGGTCCTGTGCGGTGACAGCACCGATGATGGTTCCCACGGGGGTGTCCTCGTAGACCTCCATGGTGTACAGCGGCTTGCTGAACACGGGCGGCTCGTCCACGTCCAGCACGCTGACCTTCACCGTGGCCGTGTCTTTGAAGGGGCCCACGGAGAGAAACCGGTGGTCGAGGTGAAGGTTGGAGGCCTCCACTTTAAAGGTATACGCCTTCTTTGTTTCAAAATCTAGCGGCTACAGTGAGGACAAATCAAAAGCGAGGAGGTGCATTTATACAGAATGTGGCAGAAATGGTGAACGGTGCTTCAGAGAAATTTGTCAGTAACAATCGTCTCGGCTCAAGGCACAGATTTCACTGTCCTATGTAATTCGTTGGTCAGGGAAGAACAAGGTAGACTTTTTAAGAAAGGAGTTACCCACGAAAAGGGGCTTCTGCAGAAATGGGTAGAGATAATCAGTTGCGTACAGTAAAAGGACACCACACACCCGTGCTTGCACACATGCACACGCATGCACACACGCTAGGATTTATTCTCTTTTTTTGAGCAAAGCTAAAAGAGCAGAGGAATGCGAGGGAAGCATTTCTCTACTCTTATCCAATACTGACATCTGGTGGAAACCCAATGATAGTGAAAAATAAATAAAATTAAAAACTAAGCTAAATTGAAATGGGATATTTGAAGATGCTCTTTAGATCGCCCATGAAAATCTGTTAGAGCAGAATATGTTTTCTCTTAGATAACTTTTCTTGTTTTAACAATAATGCCATTTTCTATGAAATACCGTTGAATGTCTAGATTGGCTGAAAAAGGATTTTGTGAGGATTTTAAAGCATATAGAGGTATTATGAGATGTTGGGGTCCTTTTTACTTCCAGTGTTGCATATATAATTAGTGGGCACTGTACATGAAACTTCAGGGTGTATTAACATGAATTAAGGCTTTAAAGGCATATGATCAAGAAGGCTGTGAATGTTTGGAAGTCATTTCTTCTCATAAACACTGATCTCAAATTTAGCATTGCCACTGCTTGCATTCACCTGGAATGACTGACCATTCAATTCTTATATTCCCAAGAATTAAATACACTACATTTCAGAAATATGGTGTTGCTGTGGCATTTTGTTTAAATGATTACACTAAGGACAATGGTTCTGACTTTAAGGCACCAAAGAAAAAGAAAACAACATGAATTCACAATTAACATTGTGATTTTCTAGGGTCTTTAAATGCTTCAGTTTTCTAAAGTAATTCCCTTTAGTGCAATCCAATGACTTGCTAATTGCTGAGTCAACACAGCTGTTTCTTTGCCTCAGTGCACCTGGGGAAAATAAAGAAGGCATATTCTTCTCCTATGAGCATAAAACTGTTATTTTATGCATATCCTCTGGGCCTAAAAGAAGAAATGGAAAACAATCACTGGAAATCCTCAAAAACTTACAATTCCACAGAGTTTATTATAGCAATATGGTAACACCTCTTGAACTTGACACTATCTCACTATTTTTTTCATTCAGCAATACTTATTATAAATAAAATATATTTATTTTCCTATAATGATTACTTTTGTTTATATAATTCATTATTATTTTATTCATTTTTTATATACTTTGTATTCCCTGCTTTATTTCACTGTTGCTATATTATTACCACATATCTGTTTATATATAAACTTGATCTTCAATTTGCTTTTCTTTCCTATTGGGAAGCATGAGTTATTTTAAAGCTGTTATAAATAAATAGCACACACAATACAGCACAGTTTATTATAGTGTAATAATAGCTTGTTAGCATAAGTTATTCATGCATTATATGAATAGAGAAATAATATCTAGGAAAACAGAGGGGATGGACCCAGAATGCTCCTGTTTTGATTAACCATTACTTTGACAGCTGCACTCTGATAAAGATGTTAGATTCAAGAAAAGACAAACAATTGCAAGAAGGGGTTGTCAAAGCATTATTCAGCAAAAATAAGAAAGCATTTCAATTATTGTGCATGATTATCTTGGAACAAAGACCAAGACAAGCTAAGATGCACCTTTTCAAATATTTGAAAGGTTATTATGTTGAGGATCAGTTAGGCTTATTCTATAGGGCTCCGAGTGCCAAACTAGCAATAAGCTAAATTATTAAAAGGGACAATTTTGAGTCAGGAAAAGGAAGAAATAGCTGAAAAAGAACATTCAGAATTGAATTAATTAAAAAGATATATTGTTAGCCTATTTGGTGATCAGCGCTTGTATCCTTGGTAGGCCATATCATCTTGTTTAATTAAAGCTGTTTAAAGAAGTACTAATTTCCCCACCCCTGGATGTGTTCAAGAAAAGTGTGGTGCCTTTGGATATGTCTAGGAGAAACTGATGTATATGAAGGAAAAATTCACCAACTAATTCAAATGAAAGAACACATAAAACATATTTTTCTGTTTTATAAGCTGTAAATGCTCATAAGTGTTAGGCAATATGATTTTTTGTATGATGGTGATCTCTAACTTCTAGGATAAGACTATTCTAATTTGTAATTGGGGGGTCTGTTTTCCTAGAAAACAAATTGAATTGTTCATATTTGTTCCTTTTTTTCTGCCAAGAATCAACTTCTGTCTTAGACTGTGTAGGTAGTCCCAATTACTTCTCATTTCCCTCCCTACATTAACCTAGGCACTGAAATCCTTCTGATTATCTGTATAATTAAGCAAGTTATTTTCTAGATATTATATTTCTAGATAAGATAAAATGTTGAGTAGAAATGAATTTTATTTCTCTGATTGCTTATACATTACAGCTGTCTGGATGAACTTGACTCCCTATTGAAAAGTCCATTTCAAACCCATAGAAGAAAGATAAATTCAGAAACATTTTACACATGTGTTTGAGAAGATCAAACATAGCCTGCGTTTTAAGAACTTCTGACCTACCACAGTGTGTAATTATTGGGTAGTCAGGAAGTTATACAGTGAGCTGAAAGGACACATAAATATATGACTAAAAACTGATATCCTGGAGTGATCAAAGACTATAGCAACTTGCAGGAGAAATGCCAAAGTAATATCCTGGGTGGATGCTTCTTTATGAACCTGGCCCATAGCAACTTTAATAAAAAAAAAAAAAAAAAAAAAAAGGCAGTGTAGCTCAGAAAGAGCAAAAATAAACCATCTGCTTTCTCACTAATTTTCTCAATCCATCTGACTGACTAACTTCTCAGTTTTCTGTGTGTTTGTTGTTTTTTGGGGTGGAGTTAGGTGAGGTGATGCTACCAAATGGACTCTTAAACAGGACAATGAATAAAAAGTCTGGCATTTAAAATCAGAATAGAATAACCAGGAAGCGAATTTTGTTTAGAAAGTGAATCATATTCTATGATAGAATCCATTTTTTAGAAGCTGAGCTAATATAGTTCTTACACAATAAATAGGAGCCTTTGTGGGATTCAAATTTTCAAGAAAAAGTCACATCATAGGGAACCATAGAGAATAGAAATATGGCATATTTAAAAATTCTCCAGAGTATAATAGATGAAATTGGGCAAGATATTATCCTCTTATTCTATATTTTCTTGCCACTTTCTCTGCTCTTACCTTGCTGAAGTCCAGATTGTGAAAAGCAATATAAAATGCTAAAAACAAAATGATTTCCTCATTTCACAGATAAGCGAAAGAGAATAAGCACTTTTTGGCATCAAATCAAAGAGAATTATCTCCCTGGGTTCTTCCAGGCCTCTTCGAACTTCTAGATAATGTTGAGTAGAAATAGATAGCTATAGTAAAAGATATTTGGGGACCTTTGGAAAAGAGTAGCTGTGATAGGCAGATTTCTAAAATTCAAAGATTCCTGTCCAGAATATTCCACAGCCTGTATAATGCCCTCCCCTTGTGTGTATGAGAGGGACCTGACAACTTAATAGGATATCATGCCTGCAGTTTTTTATTTCTAATGGAAAAATAAGGCATTCAGATATCATTAAGGTCCTTAATCAGTTGACATTGAGTTACTCCAAAGGAATATTTTCTTTAAAGGATGACCTAACTAGGTGAGCTTTTCAAAGAAAGAGGCTGAGATTGTCACTCTCCTGCTGACCTGGAAGAAGGAAGTTGTCTTGTCGTGAGAAAAGCTGCTGGGGGTAAACAACTGAGGGTGGCCTGTGGCAACTGAGAGCAGGCCCTGACCAACAGCTAGCAAGAAAATAGGGTCTAGGAACTAACTGATATCCTCTTGGATTAGTATCTATCTATCTATCTATCTATCTATCTATCTATCTATCTATCTATCTATCTATCTATCTACCTAATCTATCTACCTAATCTATCTATCTATCTAATGTCTCCATCATTCCAGTAAGAGTAAGCCGAAGTAGAAAGCATTGACCATAAACCCATGCAAAACAGGTCAGCCTGCTTTTTCCCCTAAAGGCTATAATGGACTCTATTTGATCTTTCCTTTCCTGTCCCCCCTTTGTCTTCTTGAAGTTACATAAAATAAAATAAATTGTCTACTTTCAAACTGTAACTTAGAAGAAAAAACAAAACAAAACAGAAAGCATAGGATGGAAATGAAGAAAAAGAAATTTCAACTATAAATAATAAAAGCAAATACAAGTTTTGGCTCAGAGATGCCTGTGTTAATGCTAAATTAAAATAAACGAAATGGCAACTGTGCATACTTAATACAAATAAAATGAAAGCAATATAGAATATATCACACTAAGGGCAGTGGAGTAAGACATAACCCAATGAACAAAAGAATATTCCTTTGAGACATTGGTTATGTTGAAGAAGATAATAAGAACACAAATAAAAGAACACTAGAGCTGAAAAGTCAAATGATAAAACAAGCAAATGAGAAGGAAGGGGAAATCAGAGAGTTAAAAAACCCAATTCCATGCCACTATTACAGAATTAATAACTAAACAAGAAATCAATGAAATAAACATTACTGAAATAAAAATGCAAAAGGAAAAGGCAAAATATATGCAATAAAAAATGATAAATACACAAAGAATTGGTGTCCCTGAAATTAAGAGCAAAATTGTTTTAATATGAAAAAATCAGGACCTTTTTCCCATGAAGAATTAAACCTGAACATCACATTTCAGAGGGGGCGGGCTTTGAATGACGTACTGACGAGGATGGATAATAAAAGGTTGAAATTTAAGAATACATTAAATTAATTAGGAAGGGTTCATGTAGACATTCAGAGTTAGAAAGCCAGAGACCCAGAAGGGAAGAGGTGGTCACATTAATAAAAGCGACTAAATTCCAGAAGGAAATGGGATTATGTGGACAGTTTTCTAAGGGAAAGCAAACATTGCTTTTTGCTTTTTACCTAACCAAGTTTTTTTTTTAACCATAAAGACAGGATAAGAGTATTCTTACATAAGTATGACTTTAGAGATAAAAGCACAAAATTTGATGAGAATATCCAAACAAGGAATATATTTAAAAGAAGTAGGGAAGAGAGGAAAAGGAAAAGGAGAAAGAAGAAGAGAAGGAAAAGGGCTCAGAAAGGGAGACATTTCTAGTCTATGGGCTGATTGTGAGCAATGTTAATTTTATTTAGAGAAATAAAATGTATATATTTCAACCTTCAAATTTAAATGTTAATTTTTATTGACAATTTGGGTAGGTGAAGGAGAGGTAACTGAAATAAATGCCAAGCCTCATCTTTGATAGCAGGATATTAATTAATAACATCTCAAATTAAGAGGTAAATAAAATGTAGTACTATTTTTGATATTGTGATTTTCATTTTTGTTCATATTTTACAACAATTTTACAAAAAATAGAAATATTCAGGAATATTTTTACATTGAAGTATTTATCTGCAGTCTGTATTTCCTTCCATTTCTCATCAATGCTTTTCTCTGTTGAAATCAAATAGAATTAAATGTCATATTCTTCATTACGATTTCACGCTCACTTTGGCTGGGGAGAGGGCCATGGATTTCTGGCTTAAAGAACTGGATAAAAGAAGGCTTTATGCAGAAAGGAGAAAATATGAGTAGGCACATTTTTCTTGGGAGAAGAGAAATAATTCTGTTACAGACATTTTGAGTTCGAAGAGACTATGGAATACATGGTTAGAAATGACTATGAGGCAGTAGGACAGTGAGCATTAGTTTTGTCGATTTGAGGCAAAGTTTTTATAAGACTGTTCAGGGCAATTAGATAGGGTATGTATTAAAAAAAGGTAAAAACTAAAATTCAAGAAAAAAACCTGGTAACATAATATTTACAGATACAAAGAAAAATTCATTAATTTTCTTTGAAATTTTAAATATCTGAATGGCTACAAATAACACTACTTTATACCTGATAAATTGAGATGCATGTTTAGCTTTATAAAATAAGTTATTCCAAATTTTATTTGCATTTTGTTTCTTAGTGTTATTCAAGAATTTACCGCATGATGGTGCTATATTATCAAATCATTTAATGTGAACTTATTTCCTTGAAAATAACTGCAAAAAGAAAGTGAGTTTTACTAACTTACTGGTCATGAGTGAAAAACAAATATTCTACAGCATCTTCAGAGCTCTTAGCCAATTAATTAATGGATTCTTGTGAAGAGTAAAGTATTTTATTTCTTATGATTTTAAGGAAACAAAGATAAATCAGCTTTGAGGCAGTGTGATGGTGGTTCAGTGGCAGAATTCTCACCTGCCATGCTGGAGATATGGGTTCAATTCCCAGTGCCTGCCCATGCAAAATAAATAAATAAATGAATAAATAAATAAATCAGCTTTGGATTCAAAGTGGTCATAGCTTTGTTAACCTGAAATGAAAGTGTGTTGCCAAGTAGCATCAAAATACTAAGGTAAATAGTTACTTAATATATTTAATTCCAACAAGTTTTATTTATTTTACCAAAAAAAAAAAAGGAAAAAGAAAATCACTTCACTATTCTTCATTTTTTCGTTAGTGATTTGTTGCTTATCAGTGGTTCTTAACAGGTATTTTTCTAAAAATGATAGAATTGCTTGAGAAATTATGCAGAATATTAATATGCTGAAGTATTCAGTCACTGCCTGACTGAAGTATCTATGCCACTGTTTCAGTTTATTTCTTAGTCAGCAACAAGAAAATCACAGTGGTTCTATATTGATATATTTGTATTTTCAGTCTTTGAGCATTTTTTACTTGCATGAATTTCTATTTCTATTTCTACTCAGTAGATACATGTTTTATTCTCATTTATCCAGTTAGAATGAAACTGCTACTTAAAAACTCAGATTTCAGTGAGCTCTTCACTTATGAATGAAATTGTTCAATGCAAAATACATAATTCTCTCATTTTAACTTTAGCCCAGCTTCTAGATTCCAAACTGGATACAAATTTTAAGAAGTTTTATTATCCTTATTTTTTAGTGCTTTTATTACTCTACCTATTTAAAAATATGTAGGAAATGTATTTATGCTTTGCTCAGTGTAATATAAGGATAGAATAAGTGTAGTTTTACTTATTTAAAATAATATCTCATGCCTTAGAGAGATTTATAAAACTTTATAACGTTATTCTGAATTCAAAATGGCAAAGTGAAATGCTGTTTTGTCACAGTGTTCACAAAATGAATCAAGAATTTTAAGTTTAAAAAATAAAAGAAATAAAAATCTCTTTCTTCTTCTTTCTCAGCTCATACAAATTTGATCATCATTTTTACCCTCTTAGACCCTCTAAAAAAAGAAAAAAAGAGGAAAACGGGGAAAATAATGGAAGAACATCAAGTAGAAGATTTTGAAGGTGATAAGTAAAGGAAAATGTGCTTGGAGAACTAGGAATTTCATGTATTTTAAAATGAGTTAATTAAAAACTCTGAAGAGAAAGTTCATGCTTTACTTCTCCACTGGAGCTCAAATTCTGTCAGCCAAACTATTAAAGTAACTGGTGTTTAAAAGGCAATACATATTGAAATGTAGAATGCATATGTTAGAACTTTCTGAATGCATTCAGTACATTTAACAAAATTTCTGTATGAATTCAGTTTCACATCAAAACTCTTACATTGAATTCTATACTGGAATAATGAAGGGAAAAGTTAAAAAGTATTTGTAAGACCATTATGGTATGAAAACACTATCTTGATGTTTATATATATAATTACTTTTATCCATCTAATTATCCTAGAACTCCAACATATAAGAGCAAGATAATTTTCTGAAAACATGCTGATTTTATTCAAGAATTGTCCTATAGTATTGTCTTCACCCCAAAAGAAGGCTGGTTTAAAGAGCTACAGTTGTGTAAACTAATTTTTAAAATATCATTAGTTTTCTTCAACTGAATGCTTTCTCATTAGTTTATTATATGAAAGCATACTGCCATATTTAACCATATTAGATCTCTATGTGTATATATGTGCATATACAATACAACAGCATATAACGCAGATAGATAAATAGATGGATGGTTAGATAGATAGAAAAATAGACAGATAGAAAGATAGGCAGATAGATGAGATAGAGAGATAGAGAAATAGAGTGATAAAGATATAGATTAGATAGACAGAAAGACAGATGTGAATGTGTGTGTGTGTGTGTGTGTGTGTGTGTGTGTGTGTGTGTGTACTCACCAAAGCATTATCACCTATAAACATATTTGGCAACTGGTCTACACTGGAGGCTGACCAGGAACTTAAAGTTTTAATATTAGACATGTTCTCCTGAGTTATCTTTTAAAGCTCTATAGAGCAAGTTTCCAGATCGGTTTCTTTTCCAATATGACAACAAATTAGTAGGCATTGATTGCCTCTGGTGGGTTCTCCTTTAGGTATTAAAAGAAGTTACAGCACTGAAAGTTAAATCCATGTATTCTACCAAGTGCTATCGATATTTAAATGCTTTGCAGTAATTTACCAAATGGTCAGTATATTTATAAAGATCTGTGTTGGCTGTTTCTTTCAAATCTAGTAGGACTGTCATCATTTTATACTATCTTCATTGCTGCAATCATCATCTTCCATGTCTCCTTCATTTCCTTCTTGAATTAATTCTATAGTCTTTTAACTGGTCCATTTCTACCTTTATCTCCTAGTCATTATTCTCCTCAGAGAAGCCAGTGTAATCCTTTGAAAAAGTAATTTATTCCTAAACCCACCATTGGCCTCCCCTCTCATGGTCCAATCCAAAGACATTGGCTTTATCTACCTCCACAATCGATCCTTCTTCCCCTCTTTATCCTGTGCTCTGGGCAAGTCCCCTTCATTCACTGCAGTTCAGGTCCACTAATCTCTTTGCCTATTCAACTCACACATCAGAGCCTTTGCAATGTCTGCTCACCCTTTCTGGAATACACACCTCCCAGACTCTAGTAGATCATCCTTCATTCCTTAGGGCTCTGCTCAAATTTTGCCCTAATGGAGTCACCTTTCCTGACCACTTCATAAGATAACTGCCAACCCTTCTCTTCCCTCCACCTTGTTCTATATCCCCTTTGCCTACTCCGTGCTTTTTATGACAGAACTTATCACTGCTCATAGTGGTTTTAAACTTGTTTATTTATTTATCATCTAACTTCTCCAACTGAATGCAAGCTGCTCGAGTACAGAAAGCATGCCGGTTTTGCTGTTTTATATCCGGGACCCAGAGCAGGATGCTCCATTAATATCCATTGAAGGACGGTACGAATGCTAGTAAAGGAAATTGTGCTTTAGCTGATGAATTTCATGCCAGAAGAATGAACAACAATGACTGATCCATATCAGAAGGAAAAAAATCTGTAATAATTTTCTTTAGAAATATTCTTTCTGGATTGATTATCTATATAATCTAAATCGATTTTAATAAAGGCACTTCCTAGCTTTATAAATTTCAATTTAATATAGTTAAGAGATTATTTAAAGATTGAGCAAAATAAGCACAACAAAATACACAAAGTTTTACTATTTATGAATCTTTCATAAGCTAAAAAGGAAGATGCCTTCTGATTGCTTTAGTGGTGAGGTATAATGAACATTCATCAAAAGTTGAATTTGGGCGGCTGCCGTGGCTCAGCAGGCAGAGCTCCGACCTGCCGTGCTGGAGGTCTGGAGTTCGATCCCTGGTGCCTCCTGCCCATATGCAAATTAAAAAAAAAAAAAAGTTGAGTTTATATAATTTGATCATTGGCTTTCAAAACTTAATACATTTAGTAATAATATAATAAGAAAAAAGACTATTATTACTCCACTCCATTTTCAGTTTCAATAGAAAGATAGATAAGAACGCCATGCACTTTTCCAGATTGAAACCTTGGCACCAGTTATTTATTGGCATGGATGGTGAGTATGTGTGTCTGTCTGTAAATATAAATACATAATTTTAATCAATATATAATATAAACATTTATAAACCTAAATATATAGGGTATATATAGTACTGTTTTGTACCTATAGTTTATTGATTTTTAATTTGATGTTTCAGTTTTATGATCTAAGGTATTTTTTCTACTTTTTCTCACATTTTTAAGAGAAATAAATATTTGCCATATTTGTTCCCTTTGAATCAAAGTCTATAAACCATTTAAATTTGGTCAAATTTTTTCAAGACTTTTAAAGAAAAAAATTATGGGATGAACATTTTCATTGACTTCTAACAGAAGAGAAAAGAGATAGTGAGTAAATGAAAAAAGGAATAAAGTGAATAAGAACTTGACATATTTTCTCCAATTATACTTTGAAAATTCAGCATAAATGCATCATTTTGTTGAATGGGGATCACATGGTGAAATTAAACTCTAAACTAAGCACAATATATGTATAATAGTGGGGGTAAAATATATGATGAATATTCTATGTTAAGTTATGAATAATAAACATATTAAAAGTACATTTCTTTCTAAGATTAGTTTCATTACTATTAGTATTTCTTTGTCAAAATTCAGAGTTCCTGAGTAAATATGAGAAAACATCAGGCACTTAAGTGATATTAATGGAACTGAACATGAATATATTTCTTACAGATTAAAATGAAAATGGGTAAGATAATGTAGTTTTGGGTATGCATACTATATTTTTTTTAAAGAGGGGGAAAACTAAATTTAATGTTTCACTTTTTTTGCCTCCATTTTATTATTGAAAGTCCATAAAATTGGCCTCGTGATGGAAATAATCTACCTACCTCAAATAAAAAAAGGTCCTGCCCTTTAATATATTTACACACTCCTTCTTCATTCCATGACCCAAAGACATAATAATATGTGCTGAAGACAATTTCTTTTTTAAAAATTTCAGCTGACTTTGCTCTCCTCTTCTGCATGCATCTATTTAATATTATCAAAAGCCTTCTCTTCACATACATTTCTCTTTTTTTTATTCCCTGTTAATTCTTCTTTTTACCTTATTTCATATAAACCCCTCATAACCATTATTCCCATTCTTTTTTTTTCTTTTTTGCCCATCCTCCAGCGATTAGAATCCATTCACATCAGGATTCTTTTTCTGTGATACAACTGTCTCCAACTATGTGTGAATTTGATACTCAAATTCTCAGAAAAGTTATACAAGGGACAAGACGAAGCCTGGTGGGGTTAGAGTTTACTTTTGGTTCTTGTTTTTAAGTTAATATTTATAAAAATTTATACATAAAAATTTAAACTACAAAGAAAATTAAACTACAAATTAACTCTGGCAATAATTTTTTAAATGTCCTAGTCAAATTAATAGGCATGATCCTTAACAACGTAAACTACATCCCTGTTTGGTCAAAAATAAGAGCGCCCATGGAAGTGAATCGTTCATAGTCACTTGATCTATTTATTTTAGCCTAACATATTTCTATTAGAAGGAAAATTAGCATGAGTTGTCATTTTTTATTTTTATTATTTATGTTCTTTAAGTATAGTCAACTATCCAAAAATTTGTGTATGTACCTTTTTCAATTTGATGACTCCTTCTTGTGTCTCCTCATCTGTGACGATGTCAAACAAATTTCCCCCGTCTCCTGGCACAATATTGTATTCAATTTCTGCATTTTTTCCAAAATCAGGATCCACAGCTCTTATTCTTCCAATAGCTGAGCCAACAGGAGAAGACTCAGGAACTTTCAGATGGAAGATGCCTGACAAGACATACGTAATTCACATTGACAGTGGGGTTAGTAATGTATGCAGTAAGATTATCAGACTTAACAGTCTCTAGAAAGTAAATTAAAGTAAGAACATAGTAGGACAAAATGGAAAGGCAACTTGCTGTCAAGTTAAGGATTATGACTTGGAGTAATAACTTCACTTTTCACTTCAATATGCCTTACTCTAGAATTTCAATGAGGCTTTATACAGAGAGTCAACTTTACTAAATTAAAATTACTGTGACCTAATATTTTACATGCTAGTCACATCTAAACGTACAAAATCTCAACAGTGAGCAGGGGGAATGTCCATGAAATTAACAGGCACTAACTGAACAGAATCCAATACATGAGACATAGATGGAAAGAGACAGAAAAGTGAGAGATGATATTAGCAAATTAGATAGATAGGTAGATAGATAATAGATAGATATTTATAAAACCTTACGGCTGTTTCCTAAAACTATTTATTTCAATAAGTATAAATAATTCAGCTAAAAATTGATTCTTAAAATAATTATCTGTGTATGAATCCATGGTGGATTTCAGTGCTTTGTATTGTGGATTAAGATTTAACTGATACCTAGCAAATTTTACTGGGCACTCTGCTAGATACTTTCATACATTTAAATCAGGATATAAAGTTCTTTCCCTCAAATCATTAGTTTTTAAAAAGAGAGAAGTAAAGTGCTCATTGTTACCACAAGATGGAGAGCCTACACTAGTATATACTTGATACTAAATTTTTAAAAAACTAGAAAAATCTCTATCTATATAAAACATACTAATAAATTGTAATATCCCACAACAATGAAAATATAGATGTAGTTTATACACTTAGAATTTTTTAAAAGTATCATATGAAGAAAAATACATAGAAAATGCTGTTTTACAGATAACTAACCAATGCAAAATTCTAATTGATTAAGCAATGGTCTTATTAGATCAAAACAAAGAAAAGAGAAAAGAAGGAACTGAAAATACAAAAAGAAAAATATTAAATGCAAAGTTTCAATTTTGATATTGAATTTCCAGTTGCAATTTCTGTTAACAGATTGCTTCCCCTATAGGTGTGTTTGGGCATCTAATTTACATTTATTGAAAGTCTGTTAGGAAGTGTTGTTGTCTGGAGCATTTCATTCAATAAACCACATTACAATATTTCAATTATTTGTTTTAATGTGATATGAGAAAAAATTAATCAATTGCCACTTGTGAAGATTCTGCCAAATCCTGTTCTTTTATTTTCAGTTCCTTCTTTTCTCTTTTCTTTGTTTTGATCTAATAAGACCATTGCTTAATCAATTAGAATTTTGCATTGGTTAGTTATCTGTAAAACAGCATTTTCTATATATTTTTCTTCATATGATACTTTTAAAAAATTCTAAGTGTATAAACTACATCTATATTTTCATTGTTGTGGGATATTACAATTTACTAGTATGTTTTATATAGATAGAGATTTTTCTAGTTTTTTAAAAATTTAGTATCAGGTATATACTAGTGTAGGCTCTCCATCTTGTGGTAACAATGAGCACTTTACTTCTCTCTTTTTATTCTCAATTTTATATAGGTGTTATAGTTCTTTCAAACTCAGTACCAAAACTTGGTAATTTCATTATCCCTAATCCCATCATTCCCTGAACTACAAAAAAAGAACCCAAGATTTTCCGTTTAAATCAGACTTACAGGCATCAAACAGACATCACTATAAAGGAGCATGTGTTTGGTCTCAAGAGAGCTAAATATTCATCTAAATATTGTCTGGTTCCATGAATAAGATAGAAAGTACATTTTACAGTGGTACAAAATAATTATGTCCACAATTAATCATTTCAATTAATTAATATACCTACATTCAAATGGGATATGAAGTTTTTCTGTAAGAACACCTTTAAATGATAAAACAAATAAATGAATACACATAGACAAAAAATCCAAGTGGCAGAGATGGACTATTATATACACATTATGAAAGAATATTGTATAAGAAAAATCCTATTAATTGATCCAACTGGCAACTTCTCATGGGACAGTACTATGTTTCTTAAGGCTATATTCCCTAAACATGTATTATAGTGGCTGATATAGCGAAATGCTCAATGGTTGCTGGGCTTAATGCAAGTCTGAACTTCCATCAGAGCAAAGAGGTAAAACATTAAGTTATTTTTCATCCCAGCTGTCACTAAAATGGATAAAGACAAATGTTCCAGGGGTAACTATCTGATTTTAAATAGCCATCATTACTTTAGCAGAAACTCAGTGTTGATTTTACAACCTAATTGCTTTCTAGTATAAGTGTTTCACAATAGATAGATCAAAACTGAAGGCAGTATACATTTATCAAATAATATAGCTATGGAGTACTAACCACTCACTACAAAAATTGGAATTCTTGTTTTCACATTATATGTGGTGTGTGTGTGTGTGTGTAATCTGAATATACATTTTATATATTTATAAGTATTTGAATATATATATATTCGGATATACATTCACAATAATCAACTAGTATGGTATGTTCAATTGGAGCATCCTCAGTTTACATATTATGTTTATAAATTAGCTTTTTGTTTGAACAGTTAAAAGCAAAACTTTCAAAAATCATTGGACAGCAAGGGAAATAATATAGTCTGGGGTCATCTCTAAAGGATTGCACTAGTGGGTAAAGTGTTTTGTCAGAACTGAGAACCTATAAAATGAGATGGATTTTTAAACCACTGTAAAGGAAGCTGAAGGGCACCAACTAATGCAAATTATAGATGAAAGAGCCCCTTTTTGTAAGACAATACACTGAAATGCTAGTTTTATGTTTTATAAAAGATGATAAGCTTTTTATGTCCATAAATTTTATGGAGATGATAAGCTATTCTTTATAGTTCTCTATCAATATATGTTAAATAGTAGCTTTTTAAAAGGGTGTCAGCATAAAGTATGCCCATAAATTTCATTATTATCCAATCGCATTGGAAAATTTGTGATAAACTGAGATAGTAACATTATCCAAAATAAATGTACTGAATAGCATTCCACTAATGTGCCTATACTAAGATACGATAAATGTAAAAGAATGATTCACCACTTACATTTTGTTTGCATATATTGAAGTTCTAGTATATATATAACACAAATAAACAAAGCACAGGATTCTCTGTTCTTTTCATAGCACACATACTTTTTAGGAAGGTACAAGACACATTCACTAAGACAAATATTCCCAAAGAAAATAGTGTAGTTCATAATAAACTCTACAGAATATGGAACAATTCAGAGAGAGTATGCATTAGTCATGTCAAATTGTTTAGGTTCTGTCAATTTATTTCCAGTGACTTGATGTTTTATCATTTCTAGAAACTCAACAGCATTAATATTGAGGTCATTCAGATTAATTCAAAACCCTGGAGTAATCTTTAGCTATGCCAACGTCGAATCACTTGTGAGGTACTATGCAATTACTCAGCCATCCTCTTATAGGCACCCTACTGTTCACATACAAGAAATTTCTTAATGGCACTACGTGCACAACACAGATTAAGAAATAAAACAACTGACAGGAAGCTGTGTTGTCAATAAAAATATATATTCATCAAAAGCACACACTCTGTTTAACAAAACTACCATTTTAGCGTTGAAAAAGAAAAAAAATTTGTGCATTGAACTTAGGTAGAAGTTTGGTAATCAAATTCTGTAACTTTTTACAGATAATCTTTCATATTAGTTCTAGAAGCAAAAGTATCTGTTACTCAGCTATAGACTGATGGGGCAGTCTGTCAGTACAGCATTTGAAAACTTATACTTTGGCAGGGGGTGGGGTCAGAATTCAAGAGTATCTAAGGAGAAAATATGTACTATGCTTCTTTGAAGAAATTTCCACATATTGGAGAGGACACCAAAAGGAAATTACACAAAAAAATATAAATTAATATGCTAAAATTTACACAAATATGAAGATTATGGGACCTACATAAATAGTTATGTATTAATTATACATTATACAATGATCATTCAGCAGCAAGAATACTAAGTAAAAAGATCAACTAAGTCATTGCAAATTAATTCTTGAAATAAATTTTATTTAATGTCTATTATAACTAGTATAAAGTTATTTTAAAACATATAAAATGTAAATGCTAAAGCTTGCATAAAAATTACTTATACACTACAAGCAACTAATTCATAAGTAATTAGAGTTTAAAAAATAACCAAAAATACTAGATATATTTGTGTAGAATATTAAGTGGAAATCATTTTAAGTTGATAAGAATGTTAAGTACTTTTACAAACTTAACAACATCTCTTTGAGACAACCTAAATAGACTATTAATTGAAGAACTATACTTACATTTAAAATTCAAAAAATAAACATATATTGTCACTAAACAGTTGATTCAGTGATTGAATCCATACATTTGATTATTCAAGTAGTGTTCCTGAATGTTATTTTTATTTTTTTTTTTACATGGGCAGGCACCCGGAATTGAACCCAGGTCCTCTGGCATGGCAGGCAAGCACTCTTGTTGCTGAGCCACCGTGGCCCACCCAGTGTTTTGTTTGTTAACATCTAATTTCATGGAAATATGCTGCTGCTCTAGAAAAATAATATTTATAAAAAAATTTTAAGCAAATAGAGCAGCATGCAAAATGAGTCTCCCTTTTAATATACTGAAAAAAGAAAACAAAAGCAAATAACATATCCACATGAGTGAAAAGGACGTTTATAGAAATTGTATACCTGCTAGGTCCACTTAGTAGATTTTGACTTTGGAAATAGTATTTAACCTTTCTACACCTGATCCATAATTTTAGGATAATGAAAACAATACCTATCTTGTGAAAATTTACTTATAGAATTGTGCTTGGCAGTTAATAATTATTATATATCATTGCTATTTCATTTGCAAAGAATATTCTGTAGATGAACTTTCATTTGTATTATATTGTCCTGTAAGAATGGCAATAGGCAGTAAGAAATTGCTAAAGAGGAGAGGAGATGAAAGAAATGGAAGTATGAAAAGAATTCTGAGAAGTCATCTTAATTTTAGCTTAAATGCTTTCATGCATCTTGAAAACTGGAGGTTACAGCAGTAAAAATACTTTGATTGTTGAAGAATATTATCTGCCCTCTATTTCCTAAAATGCCTGAAGCTATGGGCATTTTAATAAGCCTAAAATAAAGTAACAGAAATACAGTCCACAAGGGAAAACCGTCCTGATAAGAGTTGGATTCAAACTGGATTTTAGTCAAGCCTACTAAGAATACAGTGAACCAAACCCCTCAGTGGTGACAGAGAAAGTAACTCCTGCAAACTCTTAGAGTGAGCCTTGAATGAACAAATTTTTTGGAAATGTCTAGTATCTGTCACCAAGAACTTCAATGTATCCGTTAAGATACTTCACCTTATATAAGTTATAATTTCCCAGTTTAGATTTTATTAATTAAATGTATCAATGAATATGAATTGCCATGTACACAACACCCAACATGTTAATGGATTAAATTTTATAAATCTATGTAACAGTAACAATATTTCTTTCCTCCCAGCAATGAGAAATTCATTCCTCTGAACTTTGTAGCTCTGCACAGGCAAGTACAGCTCTAAAATTTAGTGCTAGCTATTGAATTGTGCTTTTGAGATTTACCTTGGGTAGTAGATTCATTATTAAGTTTTCTGGTAACTCATTATTGACTTTTTATTCAACTAACCTCAATAGCCTCTGCCATGCAATGTAGCAAAAAAAAAAAAAGAAATATCTATCCTTATATGGCCTTTAAGCCTAGTGCTGGTGATAGATGCTCATTTAATGATCACACAAAGTAAAATTGCAAAGTGTCATCAGTGCTATAGAATGAAACACAATTCTGTTCAACCTTTATGTCTTTCAAGCTGAGAATCTGAGTCAATGAGAAGATGTTGGGTCTGTGGAGTGAGCTGGGAGAGAACATTTCAAATAGAGGAACCATGTGTCAAAGCAGACATGACTCTAATATCCTGCTTTCCTCATATTTTTTGTCTGTTTTCTTTTGTTCAGTTACCCCCACTGCGACCCATCATCTTTAATATCAGAAGTATTTCTAGTATATATATCCATCTACATTAATCCATTCATAAAACCATTATCTCATCCTTTCTTTCCTCCTCATCCAACTTAAACACAAAGTTTCTAATTCAGGTACCTTATTAATCTATGGCCTATGCATCTATCTTGCTCAGATACTTTTGTTGTTGCAATCTAGCAAAAATCCTATCCTTGATAAAGATAAGTTTCCTCTTTCTCAGTGAGGATCTGTGGTTAATTGAGAAAAAAACAAAAGAAATTTTGATCATTAACCTCAGTTTCACCTTCAACCCTGCCTGATATTCAGACAGATTTGCAACAATCAAAAAATGACTTACTCCCCCCAAATAAACTTCTACTTCTCTTTAATATTTCCTCTCTCAGTCAGGGACCTTGTCTCCTATTTCAGAGAAAAAATAATAACATCATATATAGGCGATGGAACAGTTTCCCAAACCTTCAGATATTCCCACGTCAGTGTAGCTGCCAACTTGAACAAGCACAAAATACAAAAATATAATAAAAATATGATATTTTTCTTTGTCTTCTACTGCTCCTTTGACTTTCCTCAATGAGTATAAGTTTGGTAGCTTACTGAGTGAAAATTATAGTATGTCATTGATATTCCTGCTGACCCTTAAATAATAGATTGCCACTTTAATTCTCAAAGAATCTGCTTGGAAATTAAAAATCCCTAATATTAAATTAGTTGGTAATTCAATCATTATTCAAAATTAAGACTTCCCTTCTCCACTACTCCATCTCCAAGCCAGTTAGGGCAACAGCAGGGGAGGGGGGGAGGGTTGATTTGTGATCAGGATGGCTTTCCTCTTCCCAATTTGTATTCAACATCCACTTTCCACAGGTATTTTCACCCCTCCAGGAGAGGCAGCAAAGCTAGGGGTTTGGGGTTGTCCTTCCGTGAATGGGTGGCTTTTGTATATCTGAGATGGACTCTCTCGTGGCACTTTTGGAAGATTCTTGGAAGCTTCTCCTCCTGGAGAACCTATGATCTAGTCAACACCTCACCTTTAGTAGAACATTCCCCTCAGGTCTGGATCTCCAGTGACCCATTCCACATACAGAAGCATCTCTTCAGCAAGACTTAAAATGACTCTGGGTTGGTTCTCCTTCTGCTTGCACAGTTGTTATAACTCATTTTGTAGTCACATAATTACTTTCCCAAACAAAGCTTTGTTGTCCTTCTCTTGACTTTTTCCCAGGATTCTTTAACTTTTTGAAGCATGGTAAGCCCTCAGTCCGTGCAAGTCACCATTTGCAGAAAAGTTATACTGGATTTTATTATTGATCCTCACTAAAGAGAAACTTGTCCTCACTAGACCTGAGACAAGGGGCCATCCTTTACCTTTATTAGATAAGAGGGGCTTAGCTTGGATTTCTCCAATTAAATCCTTCACACAATGGCTTACCTTCATTCCACATTCTTTTTATAGTTTTGATGTGACTGAGGAGTTCAAGAGGCTTTAATCTATCATGACATTTCCACCATAAATTCTGAATCTTGTTTTGGGACCATATTTTGCTATGCAATATCCATTGTATCTTAGTGCTCCTATGGAAGTTATTATATTTATCTTTTATTATATCTATAAGCATTCTTTCCCAATCCTCTCATTTCAATTGAGGTAGTAATTTCAATGATTTTATCTCTGCAGGCTCTTAGTAAACTCCAGCTTTTTTTATATATTGTAATATTTATTTGTCTATCTTCTCTGCACTCTATAATTTCTTTTCAATTGAGATATTCCTATTCAGACATAAATCGCTCATCTTGTTCACCTTACAAAATTTCCCCATCTCAAAATCTATTCCAGCAACCCCCTTAATTTTTTCTCCCCTTCCAATAGAACTTCTTGAGGATAATCATTGTCATTAATTTCCATCTATTTACACAATAACTTTAATTTGATTTCTGAACCCACTACTCTATCAATTATTCATTTGTATGAGATTGCCAGTGACTTCTATGTCACTAAATTTAGTGACAACTTCTCAATATCATTCAAAACTCCATTATTTTATCCTTTCTGAAGCACATTTCCCCTTAATACATATGACACTCTACCAGTCTGGTTTTCTCCCACTTCACATCTTGCTTCTTCTCAGCTTCCTTTGTTGGTGTTCTAAAAAATTGGATCCAAATAAGTGATCCTAAAACTTGGCTGCATATTGGTATAATATGAAAAGTTTAAAAAACAAAACAATTATTGAAGGCTGGAGCCCATCTTGAGAAATTCTGATTTAATTCTGAATTTAGATAAGAACAGGATTTTTTTTTTTTAATTTCTCACCATTTCTAGCTTGTGGTCCTGCTCAAAAAATATCATCCTAAGTCCACTTCTCTTTATCCACATTGTCCTTTTCCCTTGCAATTTCATACTTACCCATCCTGAAACTTCTTGAAATTTTAACTCTGGCTTATATATCATTTTTGAGCTTCATACTTGGCAAACCATTTTCTTATTCCATGATTTCATGTGGCTCTCTCAAATATATTGCAGCCTCGATATGTTCACAAATGAGCTCATAGACTTGCCCTGTCCACAGAGCAAAACCTCTTCTAATAATCACTGTCTCATGAACTAGAATTACTAGGTCTCTAATTACACAAACTAAAATCTGTATCCCTCATAGAAAACTCATGCCTAACTATTGCTGACTTCTTACCTGCAGTTTAAGGGGAACATATATTCAATAATAGTAATAGACATAACTAGTGTAGTGTTTTCTATTTCCCATGCACTTTTCTAAGCACTTTCCCATTACTAACTTAATTTTACTATTAACTCATTTTATCCCTATATTAAGGTGAATACTATTATTATAATTCCTGGTCACTGATATGTGGGGGAAGGAGTATAGGTTGAAGTTCTGATTTTGACTGTTTGCAAGTATCCGTAGTGTGAGAACCCCCACCATGGCTGATTTCAAGCTACAGACATGACATCATTAAACACAGAGCTGGGAAGAGATGCACACAATTGGGTCTCATAATCCAGCAGAGTCAGCTCCAGCACACCATTCCATTAGTGCATAAATACAGATATTGATGTGCAGACTACTAGCTATGTATAAGAGGTGAGATGACCCAATCAAGAGACATCGCTGATCTAAAATACATTACCTCATTTAGCCTCACCATTTCAATGGACTTGGTTTTACTGCCTGACATTCAGTCAATTACTGACAAAACTGGATGAACAAGTAAGCCCTTTCAAAAATTCAAATAATTCAAAAGTCTTCTTAATATTAGCTATACTAAGTACTACAAACTGCAATTACGGGCAACTGAACAGGTGGGGCATACTTGGAGTGTTTTTCCCAACAGTGCATGAAAAGCAGAGTAATTGAAGACAGAACAAAGAGCATTAGGGGATATGAGTGTGGGATGGGATGGGAGGATGGGGTTCTAACTATACAGCGTCTTCTGCACAGAGAAAGAGGATGAGTTTTTAATTCTATTTCTGATCTTCCAATTCTCCCTCCCTTGTTACAGAGCTACCAACTGTCAAGACCAGTTTGTGATGTTTACTACTAAAGCTTTAGTAATTTGAACATTTAATGCATACACATACGTATTACCTTAGAAAATGAATTTCTCTTTATAACATTATTTTTAAAGAATTTTACATTGGAAACTCCAATTAAACCATTCAGAAAAGAGCTGTGAAACACAACCCATCTGTAGCATAATTTTCTCCTGAAAAAAATGGTTTTATCATAAAAAAATGTACTCTCAAATAGATATAATTTATAAAACCACTGCCCCTATTATGTAATAAGCATGGTGGAGAGCTTGACAAGCATTCATAGCAACTCAAGTGCATCAATAACTTTCCATTGTTAATCCATTTTATAGAGTATATTTAATATTCTTTTAAAACCTCCATTAAATATTTAAAGCATTCTTTTAGTTGTCTTTGCCCATGTAACTTTTGATTACATGGGCAAAGTATGATTGATAATTCTGAACATTATTTCCCAATAACTTTAAAAGAAAATTGCACAAGTACTGCTAGAAGTTTTCCTGCAAATTATAAATAAATAAATATCTTTTAATTATATTATGAACACCTCATAAACTAAGACCCTGAAAATGTAATTGAAGTTCAGTTGGGAATATTTATTGACTCCAATCTGATTTTTCATGAATTTTCTCTTGGAACAGTATAGGGGGAATATGGAAAGCATAGAATTTTGTAATAATCTGTTTCCACATAATACTTTGGTTTCTTCTAGCTGCTCTGACTTTTTCAATAACATCCCATTAATTGATCTACAAACTTGATTTATGGATATTTATCATGCTTTCATATATCAAGGATGTACACAATGGTTTATATTTTCTGCCATGGTCTGTGTATTATTATTTGAATATTCCATATGTCTTTCTTATTTTGTTGTTTTTGTTTAAACTGTTACTCTTGCCAATTTTACTCTTCATTTCTGTTTGGACAGATTCTGCCAATCAACCTTTCAGGAGCAGCCTAAATTTTTCTCGTGTTTTTGCACTTCCATTTTTCACAATTCTATGTATAACTCTTTAAATAATCCATCACGTTTTGCAATGATTTCAATATGCTGGTGCATATTTGCTCTGCCTCCTGGCTAACTGTTATTCCAGGTTTCGTAAATGTGAACATTATTTCTTTCAAGACCTTCACAAATCTGCTGTATAATGATTTGAGTGACCTTCTTATACATTTATATATCATTTTTGTCTTATATCCATCCTTGTTTTTATGCAAGGTACTATAAAAGTCAATTAACTGAAATCTCTCCAGTACACACTGAGCAGCTTGAGAGAAAAGAGTAAAAAATTTCATCCCTTTTATGGAGATAAAAAAACAATGTTGTCTTTTATTGCAATTACATCTCAGAACAACTTGCGGTCAATGAAATGGTATTCATTGAATGATATATTTTTTGCACCAAGTATTTTGTTAATAAAATAAACTGATTATGTACCTTTTTTTTTTTTACATTTCCCGATTTTTAGTATTGCATATATCCTGCTTACCTTTCATAAAGAAATACTTTAGAAGTTTAATTTCCTTGCCTATATATTTGCCTAGACCAATAAGATAAACATAAAATAAAAACATGCAAACTACGTGAAATAAAGGATAGATTTAGGATGCTTTACCATCAATGATAAAGTGTCAAAATCCATGCATTAAAGGTTTTAGGTAGTTATATTTGAGTTTCTCCTCTTATCTTTGTTCATTCTCCTTTCAGAATTTTCTTTTTATACCCCTAACTTAAATAGATGTACATCTTTCTTTAGAATCTGATGAATATTATCCATACTCTAGATCTCATCTATCAGTTCTATGTTGAGTTCTAAGAGAAATCCTTCCTTGGCTTCAACTCACCTTTTCAGAATCCTTATATTTTCTATAGCTCCTGCTCATCTCCAAACAAATTAAGCATATCAAAAGAAAAACCTATCTTCCTACTGAAATTGTCTCTTCATGTGTTCATTACTTACTTGACTTATCCTTGAATCCAGTAAATCACAAAGACCTTACATTCTGCTACTGAAACATCTCTTGATTCTATCTCTGCTTATCTAATCCAAACAACTGCCTTAAGTCTATTTCCCATCACCTCTCTACTTCATCTTTGACACATTATCTGATCTGTTTTTATAACATATAAATATATTGTACCAACTATCTACTCAAAGGTATATACCTATGTGTACCTTTGAGAACACATACACACAAACCTAAGTGCATGCTTACCTCTCAACATCGGGTCACTCTACAATTCACCTAGTTCTTCAGTTTCATGTTCACTTATAGGGCAACATAGGACCCAATATAGGACCCACACTATGGGACTCAGAGGATGTCCCCTAAAATGTTATGCTCACTAGGCTTCTAAGACTTTGTTAAAGCTCTTCTCTCTCCTTGGAATATCCTCCTCTCATCTTCAATCTGCTAAATTCCTATTATATATTCCATTAAATTTCTTCTCAAATGCTATCTTCTTCTTGAATCTTTTCCTAACAATCCTAGATAGATTTTTCTCTTTCCTATTTATGCCAATATTTATTTTTAACATATTTCTATTTTTGGAATTATGTAGTGTATTTTATTTTTGCATCTAAATATTTGCCTTAGTCAGTGGATTGTTGGCTATTTGTGAAGAGTGAGTGTATCTCACTTAATTTTAACTTACCAGACTTAATCACAAGTATATACAAGTGTATATTTATATGTATATATAAAAATTGTGGGAATCTTTATAAACTAAAGCCTTCTAGCAAAAAGAGGATAATGATATGAACAATTAGAACATATATTCTTAACTCTCAGTATAGTCTTCAAATTGTAATTATGCAAAGACATCATAAACGTCTTTATTTTTGTAACATTTAGAACAAAATCAGTGGATAGCTGGATAGATAACTTGAGGATTAAAGAAAGTTAAGGTGTAAAGTTAAGGCCTACAGCCTGGCCATTACTTTGATAGAAGCATAAGAAGACTAAAATTTCACATCTGTAAAGTTTTGTTCTTCCACTTGTCCATAAAAGAATGCTCCGAGGTAAAAATTTGTTAAATCTCAAACAAATAGAGAATTTATTGATTAGTTTAATCTTGCAACTGTGTTTTAAAATGAAAGTCAGAGCTTGCTAATTTAAATCAACACAGTGATTTCAATGCAATTAGTAATTTTCAGATATATTTCCCCATGTGCATAAAAGGCAAGCAATCTAACATATGATTTTTAATTTTTTTTTTCTGGTGTTAAGACCAACTAGGAAGGTAAGCATAAGCTACTTCTAGAGTCATTTCTTCAACTCACGTTTGAATTCACATTAAGTGGGAATACTGATAAAACAGAGGCAAAGGGTACAAAGGGAAAACATAGGAAAGAGGGATGAGTAACTCTATCTGGAGCACTATAGAGTAGATATGGGGATAAAGAGGTAGAAAGAGAGGGGAGAGAGAAGAAAATGGGAGGAAGAAGAGGAAAAACAAAACAAAATACATTTACTGTTAGACAGTTCAATTATTTCAGTTCATTTAATTCTCCCAGCAGCTCTATGCATTATTATTTAGATGGATGCAAAATTTATCACCCATACAGGGAACTTTTGAGAGCAAAAGGAAGCACTATTAGTGATTAATTTGGGGCCACAAATTTAAACTGGGATTGTCTCAGGCAATCCCAAACTATATTGTCACCCTATTTAACATCTTAATTTATTGATAAAACATGAAGTGGTAAGAGTTTAGTAACTAAATGATAGAACTAAGCTTTCAGTAAGGACCTTGTCCAAACCATACGTTCTTTCTGCTCTATAAATCGCCTTGCAGACATAAGAATACAGTGACTTTAAGATATTGACTTTCCACTAGACGTTGACTAGTGGAGACAAGCCGACTGAATGTCCCAAATTCACAGGGACTGCGGGTACCTACCAACTCAATTCTGGTGAAGAACGCAGTAATATATATTTTTATGCACATGAACATTTGAAAACTGAGGCTGTAATGTGTTACCAGGATACATTCTATCGCATTGCACGCATAAATGTAAAATTTCTAGCTTCGTCTCTTCCTGTTTGGTGAGCTTTAGACAAATTTTTTTTCCACTTAGTATCTTCTATTTTATATTTATCTCAATAGAGTCTACTACCAATAATTTAAAAAGTTGATATTGAATGTCGTTTTCATTAATAATGCTTTTGCATAGCTAATGTTTAATAAATTTCAGCTGTTACTATCAACATCATCGTCTTTAAAGAGAAGTGGCCAGTATGCCACCTAGGAAAATCTTGGAACTGACAAATGTCTATGTGCTGATTAAAAATAAACAGCAAACAACAACAAAAAAAAGCAGATTGAGTACTTGTAAACCTGTGCAATTAATAAGTAAGAAGAAATATATATGAACTGCAGCCAGAGGTCTAAAGATTTTCATATTAGCTAAGTCTCCTAAGCTCCGTTGCTGGCATCCGCCTTGCTCTGGTTGACGGGAAAGTGTCACAAGACCATATTTCTACTGTCTTGGTGGGAAGGCTTGGAAGTGAGGAATGGGGCAACTTACCCATTTAGATTTTCTTATGTTCTATTTTGCTAGTTTGTTTATGAATACACACGTTTTATTTTACCCTAAGTAAAGCTTCACATTTAGAGTGTTGATTACACAATGTCAGCACATTCAAGCCACCTGTCTGATATGTTAATTTAAAAAACAATCCAATGCCAGCTATATGAGCTGGAAAGTACATAGATTTAACTTAAAGTATTTTCTATGTTTATTGAAATAGTCTTTAAATAGTCCAGTAGTCTTTAAATATTTATATTATTTTGTTTAATACTGGAAAGGTTGGGGAAAATATCTTTAACATCACTTCAGTTTGAAAATTTATTTAATATGAATCAGGAAAGTAACTTAAAACTAGAGTCAGAATTCTTTAAGATCCATAGATGCTGTAGCTCAGAAGCTGAGTTCTTAGCATCCGTAATGAGGCCACAGAGTAAACTTGCCTCAATTTCTTGTCCTTTGCCACATGTAGAAAAGGGTCAAATATGGTATCAAAAATTTTCAGTACCATTTTTAAAAGATACAAAAGTGCATGTTCTCATTTACAAAACTGTTATAATGTGATGTTAATAGTGATAATAACAGCAATGATAGACTATTTACACTTTCTGTTTATTGCTTTTCATTTGTTTGCATCTGCTTACATACAGTCTAATGAGAGGTATTATCCCTTACCTCTTAGAGAATTTGAGTACAGACCTTTTCACTGATGATGTGTTCTAATTGCATTCAGTTCAGGGTTAGGCACAAAGCATCTGTACCTAACATCCATAGCTCTTTGAAGGACTTCAAGTACGATATATGACTACATATTAGTGTTTGAGAAATTTTTGTTTTCAAAATGCTTAAGTTTACAAAAAAATAGGTTTAAATATTCAGGAATAGAGTATTTAGGAATAGAGTTTTGCAAGAATTAAACACAATTCTCACGAGATACAAAATAATTAACTCATTATCTCTATTTAATGAATAATGAGAATACCTCCCTGAAGAATCAACACATGCTGTTTCATCACAGTAAACCAGTGATTTTTAAATTGCGCTCTGAAAACCACAGACATCAGGATGTCTTGAAACACTTATTTAAAATGTAGATTTTTAGTCCAAAGCTATTGTATCATTTGAAACAGAATATGCTTCGCTGCAGCCGAAGATCCCAAGGGTTCTTAAGGCAAATGCAATTTGAAGAACACTGTGAGAACTACTACTGGACAGTAAAACCCAGATTAACATTTTTATGAGTATTTTTTAGGAAATAGTTATTTCTTAATTATTTCATTGACACAAACAGAAGTTGGGGGGTTAAACTAGAGGTGTATGTTACAATTAGTAAGGAGCTAGTTTTATAATGCATTTTGGCTTATTTTTTAAGGACAAAAATATGATGATTGAATTTCTATCATTCATGCCAACAACGTTTATGAGATCATGTGGTGCCTGAATGGAAGTGCTTTGTGTGATCTTTTCAATCTCTTAGAATTTGCAGCTTCATTTTATGTATTATTTAGACATTTTGCCACAACTGAGAGAGATATCAATATATATATTTAACATTAAAGGTCTATTTATTTCTATTTGCTTTATTAATATTTGGGGGGGCATTGACCTACAAGGTTACATAAAATATCTCATAATTTGGAAAAAAGTATATACATACCATGTAATACACTATTTCTGAAAATTACATTCACTTCATATCCCAGAGATATCCACAACACAAGCATCTCCCTAAAAATCATCTAGAAAAGGATTATCCATTGGAAAATACTTAACTATTAATAGAAATTGAATTGTGGGCATTAAAATATGTATGAAAATGATGGCAAATCAGCTCCAGTAGTAAATTTGGGAAGCTTAAACAAACATGAATTTATGCCATTAACATATTAACCTATCATTAACTTTTTATTTGTCTGTACTATTAATAGCCACCACTTGGTCCCAAATAAGAAAAAGCCTAATTTGCATTTTTAGTCAAACGTACATCATTAAGTTAGATGCTATAAACTTTTAAACTTATAGATCGAATGGGCCCACTCACCCTCTGCTCCTCAAGTGTTTAAAAAAACCTAAAATAATTGTTCTCACTTAAATATTGATGGGCTTTACAGAAGACTCATGATTTCAGCCATGCTTCCTGATCATTCCTTTAAAATAATTGCCGCCATCTCCCCTTCCAACCTGTTCACTTTGGAGAGAGTTATAAAAGCACCAATTTGGCCTTTGATTTGTCCTCAGAAGAAATCATTTAGGCATATGCTAGGGGGTGTATTCAGTTACCCAGTGTGCAGGTAGCAGCAGGTCTGAAGCCAGAACCTCCAGGTATGTTGCGAGGTAACAGATCTACGTAAATCAATCCCCACTAATAACAAAAGTTGTTTTAGAAGGAAACAGAGGAAAACCCTCTCCATAATCAGGCAATATCATGGAGTATCTTCCAGAATATCTTCTCTGGACTTGAAGGCTATAAAGCATTTCTTCTCTGATGTGGTTTAATGATTCTGGGATTCTAGCTTTAACAGATCTTTATAAAGCTAAAATGAACATGTGTATGTGCATCTTTTTACATACATCCGGGCACTTGTATGGCATGGTGGTTAATTTCAGCCATTGCTGTGACAATCAAATGTCAGGAACCTGACAGAGTGTGAGGATACATTCTCTTTTCTCTTGATCAATTATCCTTCAGCTCTTTATTCAGAATGACATATTCTATGGTATTAACAAGCAGACTGAATCCTAGAAGTTGACCATTCTCCAAATATGAGCATGCTTCAGGGTAAATAAGCAAGATTAGACTTTGTGGCCCCACCTGGGTTTGACTGGGTTTATATTGATTGCAAGGAAAATTGTAACCAGTTACATATTGTAATGGACCTGGCTTTAAAAAAAATAAACTGTGGGTCCTTTTGACCCAAACACAGGGGTCAAGTGCAATTTACCTCAAGAGAGAAAATGGTAAAAAGTTCTGATGTCACTGAGTAAGATGAGTTCTTGACTGGCTGGTTGTTCTTGGACAAGTTACTTACGTTTTCTTAATGGTATAGCTTTGGCATTTTATTTCTAAAATTGCGGTAATACTGTATGTCTTCATGTGGATAAAATGAGAATATATAAGCAAATCACTTTGTGTAATGCTTGACACAGTAATTTATTAATTTCATTTCACCATCATCATGACAAATTGGTAGGATGGTCTAACATCTCAGGAACCATTGATTTCGCAGAAGCAATAAAACATCAGACCTTACACATGTATCACGTGCACACAGTGTCATGCGAATTTTCATCTGTAACAAACGTATAGAAGGAAATGGGTGTTCAGTAAGTTTTAAGGTAATATTTTGTGCATCTTTAAACAAAGAAATATGTAGCCTGTCAATTTCATTTGAAGAAAAATTTCTTTAGCATTATTGTTTAATGGGCATGGGCAAATATACCTAAGCTGTGGGGAATTCATTTTTTGTTATTTTTCTATGGGGTATATATTACCTTGACTTTTACATTTAAAAGGCTACTATTTCAGTTTGTAATTTTCTATCATGTTTGAGGTTTAATCACTCCACATGAGAAATATTCCTGTAAAAAATGAACACTGCCTTCTAAGGAGATGGCTTTTTGTTTTTAAATGTTTTCTATCTTTACCTATGAAGGATATAATTCAAGATGACAGTACAATAAAAAGGGCTGGACACAAAGATATGTATGATTTCATGGAAATTAATTTTTTATTCATGCAAAATGTGGAAACACTCTTTACTCTCATGATTCAAAATATATCCCACATGCAGATACTCTAGTTTGAAACTACAATTCAAATGTGCATGGAACGTAAGTGGAAAAATAATTTGATCACTAGGATCCACTTGATGTATTATTTCCTGCCCTCTTATTTTCCTTTCTATAAATGGGCACAATTAAAAGTATGTCATGTGATTTCTTGAGGATGTGCTCTAAAACAATATGGTTTAGGGTAGCAAGTAAAATAAAAGAATGCTTTTTCCTTTTTATTATTACGTTCGACTAGAAAGTATTTGAACTTTACAGTCCAAAAATTTGCCATTAATTTCATCATTTTGGACAACTCATTTAACCTTGATCTCTTTTCTTAACAGCAAACTGTGGGAAAATTTCTATCTTAGAGTGCTGTTATGAAAAATAAGCTAATGAAGATAAAGTTCCTGATGTACCATGTTGACGCCCTAATAGTTCTGGTTTCCTTATCAACCACAATCTTTCCTAGCAGGTCTCATATACTTACCCATAATGAAGAAAACGTCCAGATTCAGCCTCAAAGAAATCTTGAATAAACCTACTGCTGGTTCAGATTCTCTTTCTACTAGCAGGCAAGCTCTGGATTTGAACATTCCATTTCAATGGGACCTGAGCATACCCTCCTGCTTCCTAAGCCTCTTCCAAATTCTCTGCCAATGAAACATTTGCAGTTACCTGAATGCCAACTTATTTGGCCAGGTCCCTGCCCAACCATTGCAATCCACCCTACATCCAAATTCACAAGAGATGTGTTTTTCTTCTGGTTAAGGTTTTGTGTCCCTTATTTGGAAAGCCTCAGTAAAATTACAACACTACCACCTTTGTGTAGGAGAAACACTATCTAGACAGTATTCCTGCTCCTTCCCATACTCTAGATTGAGTGTTTTCTATGACTATGAAACCCAAAATGAGGCCTGTGTTCACACTGCTAACTTTTTAAATACAAACCAAATAATCTCCCAAATTATCCTCTTCAACTAGCATTTAAACTGACCATAGTTAAGTAATAAATATAGGGAGTACTTTCAAAGCTGGGAACATTATCAGTGTCATATGCCAGAGAATCAAATGCATTATTTCTTTTACTTTTTGGTATTTATTTATTTATATTTTCTTTCATTTTCCCTGAATAGCAACATAAGGGAAAGTGTTGATCCAAGACTCTCAGTATCATTAATCATAACATTATCTAATACCTATTTGTCACATATATTCCATTTACTAAAGTATAATGATTTCTAATTGCCGCTTTTATAGTACTTGGCTATTGGGCTTTTTCATCACTAATTAAAAACATTTCAAAAAGAAAATACGGGTTGGTTATTTTAAGGGAAAAAATGACAGAGGAGTTTTTCAAGAAAAAATATAATGAAAATACAACTAAAGGAACAAAGTATTTATTTAGTTAAATATTTTCTGTGTTACGTCTTTTAATGGGTGTACTCAGAAATGCTCCTTAAAGAGAAGGAAAATAGTTTTTCTTTGTTTTTTAAAACTGATCATGCAACTTGTACCTAATAATTTAATCACACCAATAATGGAAACATTCTGCCCATGGATTCTAAGTCCTAGAAACACTGATATAATCCTTAAAAATGTACCAGAAATCGAGTAAGTGCTAAACGAAATACTGCAAAACAAAACTAGATGTTACACAAGTGAGAAGTACTCCATTTCTAAATGAAACAAGAAGTTACAGAAAAGATACAGGTGTGAATCATTCTGTTATCCTAGAAACTGTAACAATTTTCACCTATGACAAAGCTAAAATGAAATAACTAGCCAGAACTAAAGTAACAATAGCATTGCTGTGATATCTGATATTGACATGAAAATAGTACAATAGATGTAATCACTAAACAGCAGGCAAGGGATTCTTATGCTAATTTATGATATACAAAAGAATAGGGTGGCATACATATTAGAAACATGAGGACTTAAGTTGCATCCAAATATGCACATGAATATTACTTTTCCATCAATAGAAATTAGAGTAGGATCCCAACCTATTGTGAATATTTTACTTTAATGGGTATTGATGACATAGACTCATTGTGTCAACACTGGCTCATGTATATTATTTTCTATGATAGCAATACTGTGCATGTTTCTGCTGGAAATTTTCATAGTTGAAGACATTTCAATCTTTTTCCATTAGCTTCTGCTTCCTAAACATCAAAAGTGTCTAGAAAACTATTAGAGTTCCTATCACATTCAAGGACATTTTAAGGGCTAAAAGTAAAGGTGGACTAATTGATGCTTAGAAGAAAGACATACTTTTGGGGAATCGAGGTGGGTTGTCATTGACATCAGTGAGGGTGATGTTGACCATTGTGGCTCCAGCTAATCCTCCCAGTTGTCCGCCCATATCCTTGGCTTGGATGAGCACTTGGTACTGTTCCTTCACTTCCCTGTCCATGTTCGGCAAAGCTGTTCTAATAACACCTTAAGTGAAAAAAATATATATAATAAAGACCAAATATAAAAACCATTGTGTATTTTTTTAAATAAACTAGTCTGCAACCAGAAAACGATTCCTTCTAAATTCATTTGCATAGACATGCTAACAAAAAGTATGTGCTTTCTAAAATGTGAAACACCCAAATGAGCTGAATGTTTAGGGTGTAATTAAATATGCTATTGTAACCGCCATACAATAAAATGCTGTGCAGCAGTGAGGAATATGGTATGAGCTTCGAAAGATGGTCACGATTCATTAAATCAAGAAAGGCAGACACAATCTCTCCAGCATGAGCCTATCCTTGAGGAAAATATTTTTCGCTTATTTGAAAATATAGATGAGAAACCATATACCAAAAATTTAAGTTGTTACCCTGAGCATGCAGTTTCCAGTGATTGTTGTTTCATTTTTCATTCTTTTCTTTATTTTCTGGATTAAACTACTAGTTCCTTATTTAAAAAAAAAAACCATGAAATATTTTTCATGTATTTTATTTTGTCTTTTAGGATATTCCTTAATTATGTTAGCCACAGATTTTTCACATAAATCTCACTAAGCCTTGCCATTGCACATAATTCAACTCGCTTGTTACCAAAATATCCCAGCATTTATGGCAGTGCTACTGAAAATAAGTAGGAATGGACCAACTGATGGATAAACTGATTGACTGACTGACTGATGAATGAATGAATGCATGAACATATAAATTCACAATCATGAATCTTACAATGTGTATGTATATATACTTATCACATTCATATTTTCTGCCCTTATGCCCAACTTGTAGGACAAATTTACATTTGCATCTATTCGCAATGGAATAACTAAAACTTTTCAAATTTCTTGTAAGTAAAATCGCGAAAAAATTTTATGCCAAATTCCAATCTATAGCCAATTGTTTTAAGGAGAGAAGGCTGAGCATTTGTCTTTAGGACCATGAGGCTTTGTAAGTGTCATTTCTTAAATAAAGTAGCATATTTGAATAGCAAAGATGTCAACCAACAACACACATATATTGCACAAAATTCACAACCAATAATTCCCATCTATTATATGATTTCCACTCTCTGCTTTATAATGCTCCTGTTCTAGATAAATGCCTGGGTTTGACTCATCTGTATGCTGTCTTGCTCTGTTGTTGAACAAGATCTTCCTTTACTCGATTCTAGTCCATTTTCAATGTGTAAATGCACACACAAAAGTTATCTGCTGAACAAAGCCATCTTTTGTGATCCAATCTATAGTAAAATATTTAAGAATGCAACTAAAAAGTGAAGAAAATAGCTATTATCACACTTATTTAAGAGAAGGTGTATTTTTTCCAGTGATGTGTTGCAACTGTCAAGATCCCATGCTCACCAAGACACACACTGCCCGGCTTTCTGGCTCCATCCCCATATGATGGTTGACATTTGGGCTACTTCCAAGCCTCCTTTGTATATAGTTACCCAACTGAAAGATAGCATGTTAGAATTTAGGAAGGGGGAAGTGTAGCATATTTGTTCAAAAGAAAAATCTCCACTGATGACCACATTGTGCTTCCCTCATATCTGGCGCTTGCATTTTGGAAACACTGCCCCAAAGAAATGAAAAATGAAATGTGTAGAGCTTTTTTAAAGTAGAAATCTAAGGGATCAGACAGACAACAATGTTCAATGTAAGAAGAGAATTTATAAATATTGTGGTTAATTGACAAAGCCTAGGATGAAAATCTTATTTTCAAGATGGGTCTCTCCTTAAGGCTACTAATTGTTTATTAACTACTTAACAGTTAGGCAGGGGAGAAAAATCACATGATTTTAAGGAAGAAGGATGTTTTCAAAGTACTGAGCTAACGTGTTTCCATAGTGAAGTGCAGCCAGCAGAAGAAAATGCTACTTTGTGTTCTGTTTCTAGTAATACTTTTAGGTACAGGTGTCCAACCCTATCTATCTCTGAGTATTTTTATGTAAAGACATAGAGAATGCATTGTGTGAAAGAAGCTGAAGCCTAAATATGCATGTATCTATATCTGTATCTACATCAGCATTATCTGTATTTATATCTATCTATCTATATATATTTATCTATATTTTTGGGAGAGGACTCACATTTTTAGGAGAGTATAAACACTCCTCAACAACAAACTTGATATAATTCTGAAACAAATCTTTATTTATTGGGAAACATGTTGATAAATATAGATTGAAACTTTGTATGACTTGAAAATTTTGTACCTGGTTAATTTTCTATCATTTATGGTCAAGACAACTCGAGGAGGAATAAGATATTATCCAGTCATATTTTTTCCTGTCAATATTAATAGAAATATATTATTGAGAGAGACATAGGGTTAAAATATATCAAAGGGCTATAGTCGATTAGGGAATTTATTCTCCCTCTGCATTCATCTCCATCCTGTCTACAAGCCCCTCAATTTTGATGGAACTAACTTATTTTATAAAGATTGAGCAAAATACTCTAATGATAATATACGGTTATTTTGAAGTAAAAATATGCAATACTATATACTAAAATGTATAGTATAATTAAAATACTAAATAAAAAAAATGGCCTTGTCAACTTCTTGATTTTGATTTTATAGCTCCCAAACTGTGAGTCAATAGAATCTTGTGTGAGCCAAGCCATTTTTTTTGCATTGGTCATAGCAGCTCTGGCAAACTAAAACAACAAATATAATGAGGATATGTTTTGCTTATTTCTTGAAGTGAGGAATGAATTGCAGGTTGAGACAAGAATAAGAGATTCAGTCACCACTTGTACTAAATATATGTTTCATTCACCCAACAATTTTTTTCCCTGTAAACTCTATATTACACACTGTTATTAGGTTTTAGGGGTGAGTAGTGAACACTCTCCCATTTGCCATCAAGATCTATTTTCTATACTTCTCTAGACTGCTCTCAGATTTACTGCTTCTGCTTATCTTAGGCCACTTGGCAGGAGATTGGAAGGAAAACAAGAATTAGGGATTCCTTTTGTAACACTCATCTCAAATTCCCAATTTAACTGTCATTTATTTCCAGCTGGGATGATAACACATATTTCTCTCGTGGAATGTGCATTCTAATGATGGGTGTGCATGTTCAGGGAATAGACCGCAAGAAGAAGACAAATAAGCTAGTTGCAGATGATAATCAATGAATGAAAATGAATCTGAATGACTTTGAAGGTGGTGGTCAGAAGTCCTTTCTAGGGGAAGTCTTGCTGAAATTCCAGAGAAGTGTAAGAGGCCACCCTGGAATAACTGGGGAAGGAGGACTGAAGGGAAAGCAGGAAAGCACATGACTTCCAGCATGCAAGAAGAGCAGACAGAGGCCAAAGGCATAGAGCAGAAGGAAGGGACAGCAAAGGGGGCTTCTACTGGGATCTAATTGATGGCAGTCAGGTATTCAACTGCGTATTGGAACTATCCTGCACAATTTCATGCTCATTTCAGTGGTCCACCTGGATCTTAATGTAGTTAAAAAAGTTTAATCACTATTATCTGAAACCACATGTATATGTATATATATATGTACAGATTATATCTATCTCTATATATCTATATTTATACAGATAAATATATGTTATACACATACATATATATTCACAGATCTCTCTCCCTTCTCTTTTTATATATGTTTTTTTATGTATGTAACCATGTATATATTATGTATATAACCATGAACTGTTTTGGATTTTTAAATTTTCATAAATTCAACTACTGTATGAATCATGAGGATTGACTTACCCAAGCCCTAGGTGATAGTGGTAATGTCAGGATTGATAGCCTGACTCCTTGTCTATGGCCCACCATCATAATATTTCTCATGAATAAATATGAATAAATAAATATTCACATAATTGAAAGATGTCTCAATTAGAAAAAAGACCAAGTTTTTGGAGGATCATTTGTATAACACAATTCACAGAGTTATCTAGTTCCTATACACATAGAATAAGAACTGAGAACTATCGAGAAGAAATCATTTAGCCCCAATCATCCACACACCATCAGGGCTTTTAAGAGGTTGCTATTTGAAATTCACACCTTGGAGCACTTAGGATCCAGCTATCCCATCTACTCCAATTTAACTGAGCTCCCTATACTATTCCAAACTTCTCACTCTCACTCATTCTCTTTCTCTATTGAATGCTGTTTAGTTGATGGACCCACTCATTTTTTGAGATTCCTCTTTCATCATTTTTGTATAAAGCCATTTATAACTAACTAGCATAACAAAAAAACTATATCCTACATATAATTCAATTACAGCATGTAGAACATTTTATTGTACTTTTATGCTTTCTTGCCAGTCTACCATCCTCTATTGGACTAGAAGGTAATGGAGGACAGAGAGAAGACAGTTTCTATTTTATTTTGTTTTGATTTACTCAAGTATAAATGCTTGACCTGGAATAGTAGTTCTCTGTTTTCCTTTTACCAATTTCTTAACGCAACCCGATGATATTTTGTTCCTATTTGCGCCCTAACTCAGTTTTGTAATTTACATGACATTAATTATTTTGAGATAGCTTTGCTTTTATTTCACTACCTGGGAATTGAAATAAGAAAGTAGTGAAATTTATTTTCTTTCATTTTTTTTTATAATGAGGGGACAGATGCTTTCTCCCCGTAACCCTATGAATACATTTAATAATTCATTTACATTTTTATCTTTCTCCCATAATCTTTGCCTAATAGTTTATTTCTTCACTAGACCCCTTTCTCCATCTATTCTCAACCCATCTTCCTCTTAATTTAGAGCTAATACCTGGAGAGGCAAGTTGCAGGCCTCACTTACCCCTTTCTAATGATGTCCTGGAAAAAGAAAACATTTTTTGTGAGTAGTCACTGGAATAATGGTAAATAATTTGCTTCTCCACAACTTCTAGAAATTCGTACCAGCACAATATCTCTTTAGGGCTTAGGAGTAGAAAAGCGGGTGGATGGTTCCATTCTTTACTGCCTGAGAACTGTGTTCCAAAGGAGCCCTGAGCACCAGTCTGTCCTCAGCAGCATGGCTGTAGGGTGAGACCAGAGCCTAAGCCTGGCTCCTGTTTTCTGAAGTCCTTAAAGGCTGTCCACAATCCTCAGAGGAAAGTCCTCACACAACCTCTACCTTCCTACTTTTCCCTCTGATCTCCTGTGACAGTTTTCTTCATACACTGTGACTGTGCATGCTCCTTTTCCTTCTCAGAAATGTCCCTTCTGAGACACATTCCTGAACATCTCTTCTGCCTCTTTCAAATCTTTTTTTTAAAGTCATCTTATTATGACTTTTTTGACCATTCCATCTATAATTCCACACAGTAATAGTAGCCTATTGCTTCTGTAAAAATGTACCATAAATTTAGTGGCCTAAAACAATGCAAGTTTGTTAGCTTAAAGTTCTGGCGGTCAAAAGCCTTTTATTGACTGAAAATCAAAGTGTCAGCAGGGCTGCATTCCTTTCTGTAGACTCCAAGGGACAGCTGACAGCTCTGATTTTCCAATTTCTGGACTTCCTGGCTTCTGATCCCCCTTCCTCCACTTTCTAAGGCAGCAGCGTGACATCTCCACAGTGCCAGCTGACTCTGACATTGACTCTCTTGCCTCCCTTTTTGATTATTAAGGGATCACACTGGGCCCACACATGTAATCCAGAGTAATCTTCCTATTTAATCTTCCTCAGCTGATTAAGGAATTTAATTCCACCTTCCACTTTAATACTCCTTTACCATGAAGCATAGCATTCACTTTAATGAAAATTCCCTTTTTAAAAATCCCACTTACTGTCTAGGGATTAAGGCATGGATATCTATGAAGGACCACTACACTGCCTATTGCATTGCCCCTCCCCCAGATTTCATATCCCTTTCTCTCGTTTATTGTTTTTCCCCCTAGTACCTATTGATATTTAAAAATTTATATATCCCCTTATTTATTCTGTTTGCTTTTTGTTTCCTCAAATAAAAAGTATGCTCTTGAATGTAGGGGATTTTGTCTTTATTTGTGTTTCCTGCAGAATTGCTAGTACTAGAAGAACACCAGACATTTAGTAAACACAAATAAATATTAGTAAGAGAATGCAATTAACATGCAATATCAACTATGGTAAGCATATAGCAAATGAGCATATATTTTTTGAAAGAGATTACTATTTAATCTTGGTCATTATTGACCAAAATACTCATGATGTCATTTGGAATAAAATGGAGCTTTGGTATAGAACTATGCGTATTATAGTTGGTGCATCATGAAAAAAGAGTAAGGTTAATTTTGTAACTGAGAAAGTTCATTCTTAGTGGATCGTAATCTCTGGCATTGGTCAGGGTCATGGTTACTCTTTTTAATAAGGATCTAAACAAAGCATTAGAAAATTAATTTTTTGAAGTTCAAGTCCTTTAGGCATAGCTAATAGATGGTAGGATCAGTAAAAAGCATAAAAATGATAGTGAAAGACTGGGAAACTGAACTTTAGCCATGACAATATAAAGGTTCTGCTTTCAATACCACAATTTTATTAAAAATTTATGAGCCCTGCTTTCTGCAGCAGTTTATATGAAAAGGAAATGATTTTTATTTAATTATAGTCCTAAATTAGCCTTAATGTTGAAATTGATTTTTTTAAGAGTTAAAGCATTCTTAAACAAGATTAATAAAATATTGTGTCCACTACTCTACAAATAAAGTTTTTGAATTTGCTTTCTTATTTGTTGCCAAAAATATATTTTGAGGTCAAGATTTTTCAGCTCATTCTCTTCAGTACAAAACAGAATTTAGAGACCATAAACTCCAACTTCCAACTCATAGAAATCCTTAATTGTTCTTTGGGATTGTAGTAGTGCTATGTATCACAGAATCTAAACCTATAAAATTGTAGTATAACCTTCTGAGAAATTAATGGCCCCTGTCCAACAATCAGAGATCAACTTGATTCTGCTTAATATTCCAGTATGTCCTTTTATGTAAACAAATGTGCATGAAGTTAATTAAGTACAGTGCCATTAGTTCAGCATTCTTTATCTGCTTTAACACTTCCAGTGCTGTGAAGTCCACCATCTCACAAGGTGCCCCTTTTATTTACTGACAAGTCTTACCTTTTTTATTTATTTTTTTTATCAATCCAAACTTCTCCCTTCCAGTAACTCATGTCAGCACTGTTTGTCTTTTTTCCTTTGGAGCAGCACAGAATACAGATAGTTCTCTTCTACATGACATCTCTACAAGTTTCTAAAGGCAAGTATTAAATCCCCCTAGAATATTTTCTTTACAAGGCCAAACAAACATTCTTAGTTTTTTCTGCTGATGTGTGTACCCCATGATTTCTAAAATAAAGCAAGCAGAATTCACAAGTTCTCCTGAAGTGTGGCAATACAGAATACAAAGGAAATCCCTGTCTGCCTTGCTTTTCTAGTCATGAATTTTTCTACCCTTATGGAAAATAGTCACAAAATAACTAAAAATGTGTGCAGTTTTATCTTAATAAAGGGTCTATGTTCTTCACACATTTCCTTTCCTTGTATTAATTAGCATCTATTGACTCCCTTGTTCTCATTATAAGCATAATCAGTGTTCATCTTAGTGCTACCTGGCAATTCATTCATTCTTGCAAAAAAAAAAATCAAAGAAGTCCCTACTTTGTGTAAGCAAACATTCTTTTGCTTTGCCCTTGAGCTACTATACTCCATCTCTCTCTCACTAGCAACAACTTAGGTATCTGAATTCTCAAGGTTTTATTCTGAATTACTATTAGGAGCATTTTCAAGCCATAAAACATTATATGAATTGCACATTATTATCATGTATTTGCTCAAAATATAAAAATTTGACCCAGGTTATAATTTTAATATGGACCTTTAAAATACCCATAAGCTTTTCAAGATCAAAAAGAATAAATATTAGTCAGAATATGGGAGTATGTTTCATTGGGGTATCTTCTGCAAAAATAACCTTCATATCTTGGGCACAAAAAGCAAAAATCTTCAGAAAGTATCAGGTCATTTCCACAACCCTTATCAGATTTTCATAAATACAATCTAGGGCTTGAACACAGGGCATGAAATATAGGATCACTGAAGAAAAAAGAAGAAAAAAGGAACCCAGGCAACTTCATTGTCATACAACTGTTTTCATATGAATTCTATAAATACATGTATAAATACATAAAACAACACATGAAGACCATATTTCTTTTGGCAATGAGCACATCTATAAATACATGTATAAATACATAAAACAACACATAAAGACCATATTTCTTTTGGCAATGAGCACAATTAAAAGCTAAAATAATGCAATGCTTTCTCAAAGTGGGGCACAGATCATTAGAAAATTATAACATAGTCTTAACATGCGATGCACAGTCTTGCTAGATGTTGTTGCCAGACTAGTTATTTGAAATTGTTTAGGCAAAGTAAAAAGATCTTAAAATAATTTTAAGTAGAAATTAGAATACAGGGATCAATCATTCTAAAAAACTTTTTTTTTCATAAATGAAATAAGTTTATGGAGAAGTTTAGCATCTTGATTTCATGTAATAGATAAAGTGCTGAATTGCCTAGTGATTAATGTTTATGTTTTGGAGTGTTTTAAATATCATTTAATAATCATGATATTAATGCTTGTATATAAATGATTGTATTCAAATGTTTCAGGGATTTTTTCAGGGAGAATAATTTTACAGTTAAGCCAAATAATTGCTGAACTAGCCAATTCACAAAAAAGTGAATATTTATGGACTTATTTAATTAAATGTATCAATTTATATTGTTTAGAAATAAGCTTGCCATATCCGTTATTAGGACTTTTTGTCAAACAGCAATATGAATAAAGAATTTAAAAACATTATCTTTTCAAAATAAAAATAAATGGATATTTATATCTCTTCATAAATATGTAGACAACAGAATTTTCGATGAAATTCTTCCTTTAAGAATTGTTTTAAACTGTATTTTACACCCAGATGCAGAAAAAATATACAGAACATTGCACTTTCATGCGTTTTACTTAAGAACAGCAAAAGGAATCATAAAAAAAAGCTATATGTTTACAACAAATGGAGACTGTTTCTGAGAAATTGCAATTATCCTTGATTCTTGATTTACTCTTCTCTAACACAAAGTGATAAATTAACAAAATGCCTTCCTAATGGTTTCTGTGCATGAAGAACCAGTTATCATTCTATTAATGAAGTGCCTCATCATCCACTTTTTCCTGTCTAGTGGTCTGAGGCACAGTTAATATCAAGACTTCTGTCTCCAGTGAAAATCAATGCTTCGAGAAATCTATGACATAGTTTATGCAGGAATTATTTCACCTTTAGTTCTAAATAATAAGCACCATTTGAAAAATGGAAATACAAAATTAAAGAGTTATAACATATATGTTCATACTCTGTTGTAAAAGAACACTTTAGAATAACTTCTAAAGGTATTAGAATTCAGCTAAAATTGATATTGCCCAGATAAAAGCAAGGGAAGAATGTGTATTTTGATTCATGTAGTTATCTGTCTTGTTATTAGTTTGACTTTGACAACTATGTTCTTACCCCCTGCTTTATGCATAAATGCATCTTTAAAGGGTATGATTTTTACTGTTTTTAGTTAGATACTGGTTCCATCAAGAGGCATTTGACCAATATTAAATACTCATTTTCCCCATGTGACTTTTATTCTGAGTATATAAAGTCATCTACTCTTTAGAGTTGCTCACTGCAACCTACTAAGTATAATCTATTATTGAGCTCTTTCTTCTTCAATTTCCATACATCCCCCCCTTTCTTCCATCCCTTACATCCCTAAGGAATGTTCCTCAGAGGCAGAAGGGATCTAAGAGTCACATGTTATGCATACTTTAAAGTTTGAAGATTCAGATTATTTTTTATGGTACATTTAGAAAACAGACATTTTATATGAGAAAAAAATAATAGCCCATAATTCCTCCATCTTATAATGGATATATTAATTTAGTTAATTTATTTTCATTATTTTCTAGACATTCTGCCTATCACCTAAACTTTCCTAATTCCTTTGGAACTTTTGCCATCATAATCCTCAGTGAGCAATTTCACCGAATCACACTCAAATACATATGATTTTCCCGAGTGAAACAACAATAAAATTTCCTTAACACTGACATTACCAAACATCTCATCTTCAGTGATACATTTATTTAAAAAATAGTTTAATTTTTCCAACATACTCTCAGGCATAACATTTTGTAGTCTGATTCGTGACTCCCAAACTTCTATGAAAATTACAGGACCATCTTTGTTCCAAACTCTTCTGGAACTTCTTCAGTGATGATGCACTTATCAAATGAGCTGTTTTCTTAAACTCTACCCTTTATAGTTTCACGTGATAGAACAATTCCCTTCCATTCTCCTTTAACATTTTGGTGGCTTTTATCCCACATACTGGCCTGATGGGGAGGGTAAGAACTGGGGACAGAATAGTAGGTTCAACTGGCAGAAGGTTTGGCAGGTTCTCCATTTCCACTTTAACTGAAAGCCATCAGTAGGTTTATGCTTCTAGCCAACATTGTTAAGTGGTTAATAATTAATAAACTTTAATAAATGCTTCTTACTTCTAATCATTGAACGTGCTGATAGCAATACTTCTGAGGAAGTATAAATTTTGAAATGCCCAGCCTGTTTGCATGTATGGTGTCTCAAATGTATATCTTCCAAATCAATGAAGGTCTTTAGAAATCAATTTCCATTTTTATGAAAAATGTAATTTTGTAGATCAATATATTAACAATTTCTTCCATTATATTAAGATAACAAAATAGATGTCATAAAGTTCTATTTGTAATATAATGTACTGTATAAGAATTGATAGGATAAAATACACATCATTGTTGAATTTCTACTTTTTCTGTGGCATAGAACTCCTATTTTGATCATTACTCAAGGAAAGTGCTAAATATCGGTGATAGTTAATATCATGTGTCAACTTGGCAAGATTATGGTGTCCAGGTTTAGATCAAGCAAATACTGACCTGGTTGTTACTATGAGGAAATTTTTGTAAATGGAGATCAATCTATAGTCAATTGATTGCATCTACAGCTGATTGCATCTACAATCAGCAAGGGAGATTTCCATGAACAATGAAGAGAATGTCCTCATCCAAGCAGTTGGAGGTCTTACACTAAGAACTGAGGATTTCAGAAGTCAGAAGAAATGTCTGCCTTTTCTTCAGCCAGCCAACTTCTCTTCAAGAATACAACTTCACCTTCATCATATTTCCAGCTTATGGCCTGCTCTACCTACTGAATTCAGACTTTTTTACTCCCACAATTGTGTGAGCCAATTTCTGTAATAAATCTCTTCATGTGTGTGTATGTTCTATCAGTTCTATTTTCATTGGAGAATCCCTAACACAATCTACTTAAATTCTCCAGGATTCAAAAACAGAGACTCTCAAAAATGAGAGACTATGCATTTAAAAAAAAAAACCAACACAAAATCTTCCATATTTATATCCTCCTGACCATTCTATGCCTATCATACTATATTTGACTTTGAATGCTGTAATTATTATTATTATTTATTTAGAAATAGGACTGATTTTAAAATATATAGCCCAGAACAATCATTGACTACAGTGTCTAAAACACCTCCTTTCTGTCCCTAACAGCATAAATTATATGAAATGATTCAATTACCTGTAATCCATGATAGAGATAGCAATACAAGCTCCATGATCTTACCATGTGGTGATAAAGCCAAAAACTTGTTAAGTCCAAGATAACTGGACTTAACCAAAAAGCCTTGAAATGAAAAGCTATTTTAGCCAAAGGAATCACAAAATAAATATTAAAGTAAAATATGCAGAAACTCCTTGGACAAAAAATTTGGATATATACAAAAAACTTTATAATTACACCAAGCTCAATCAAAATATAAAGTTCTGCAGCAGCAAGGAAAGGTCTTATCTTCCCTTGCTTAATGTGTGGCATGTTTAATTTTTATTGCTGCATTATAATGGACAACTTCTCATGCCAAGATTTAATTAAAGTTTAAATACTTGAAGTTTTGATGGTAAAGTTGTCTGCAATAAAAAATTTACCTGTCTTAGGGTCAATGGAGAAATAAGGCTGTCCCTGCAGAATGCTGTAAACAACTCTGGCACTGTTTCCATAGGTTGGGTCATCTGCATCAGTAGCCTTGACCTGGAGCACGTATGCACCTGGAAAATATGACAATATCACTCTTGCATTTTTGTTTGTTTTCATAGAGCTCAAATTAATGATTTTAATATGCTTGACTCATTTTCTTTATAATTTGGTGTTTGTCATTGATATCACAAGGATTAACACTGAAAATTATTTAACCTTTATAACAATAATGTACTGACAACATATTTGTCAGTACATGCAACACATATTTTAAATACCTATTTTAAAAGGAACTGTGTCTATTACCAGTAGTTAGATCATTGACATTGGAAGTCATCACAAATGTTTTATTGATTTGTATATCAAGGAAAATGTGGACACTGCTTACATTGCTCTTGGTTTATAATAGGTGCTTTAATTTTATGATTAAGATGTCAATACAGAAGCTAAAAGGCTTATAGGTACTGAATTATAGAGGGTGTTAAACAATTTGCAATTGCAATTTAAAACTCAACACCTACTGTAGCCATTAGGAAGACTTTAATTAGGGAAAGGGTATTTGAGTAATTGAAGAACCATTGAAAATTGCAAACAGTTATGAGGAGCACCACTATGTCCCAAGACTGAATTAACTAGGGATCTGTTGGCATATGTGCTGGTCTGAAACTGTATCCCAGAAGAGTCATGTTATTTTCCTAATCCAACCTTGTGGAAACAGACCTATTGCTTAAGGTGAGGTCTTTTAAATTAAGTTGTTTTCATGTAGATGTGACCCACCCAATTGTGGACAGGACCATTTGATTATGTGGCTTCCATAATCTATTCAAACTAGGTCTTAATCTGTTTACTGGAGTCCTTTAAGAGGGACCACTGAACCAGTCAGACATTTCAGACAAAACCAGAATTGGAAATGGAATTATCTGAAAAGAATTTATGGAATTTCCTATTGTCTCATGTGTGTGATCTGTGAATATTGCAAGGAAAACAGACGAGTTTCGTGTGAGGCCTATATAAATGAAACCACTGCCAGTCTGGATTAAAAGGGACAGAAAAAGAACAAATTGAAGGCAAAAATAACTTCAAAGGTAGAACCATGGAAGCTAAATTCTGAAGCCAAGATAAGGTTGGGCCAGAAGATTGACCCACCCATTACTTGGAGAGAGTGGGTTTTCCCAGAAAGCAGAGGATAGGCCTTCCACCTCAATGTTCAGAAGGAGTTTTGGTGCCCCAGGTCTCAGAAAGGGTGGAGCACATTGCTTGGGGGTTTGAAGGAACCTTGTTGCCAGCCCATTGTTCTGAGGGGGTTGAGCATTTTCCCTGGAGATGGCAGAGATTCCAGGTACTTCCCTGATGCTTGGAGACAGTCAAGCCAAGTAAAAGGTGGTATCCCCAAAGTTCCCCAAGGTTGCAATCCACACCCCAGCATTTTGAGAGAAAAAGGCAATTGTAGAAGCCCTTAGAAAGAGTGGGACTGCTACTCTGTCAAGCCCTAAGGATAAGTGACTTTCAGACTTTGAAATCTAATGGGTTTTGCCATGCTATTTTAGGAAGTGTTTGGTTTCCTTGTGTTCCTTTCAATTTCTCCTACGAAATGGAAATATTTATCTTATGACTGCCCCTCCTTCATGTATAGGCAGCATATAATTTGTCCTTAGTTTCACAGGTCAACAGCCAGAGTAATGAGATTTTGCACTGGTTTTGACTTTGTATTATGCTTATATTGTTATTGAAATGGTTTAGGGCTATTGTGACATTGAGATGGAATGAATGTATTTTGCATTTGGAAAGAATTTGTCTTTTTGGGATCCAGAGGGTGGAATGTGCTGATTTGAGCCTATTATGTACCCCAGAAAAGCCATGTAATTTATCCTAATCCAATCTCATGGAGGCAGACCTATTGTTTGGGGGGGGGGAATCTTTTTTGATTAGGGAGATGTATCTCTGCCCATTTAAGGTGGGTCTTAACCCACTTTCTTGAGTCCTTTAAGAGGGAGCCATTTTGGGAAAAGCTTCAGAGATGACACAGACAGTAACATTTGGAGAGGTGGAAAGAAGACATCCCAGAGAAGCTGTTTGAAACCGAAGCCAAAGGGCCAGCAGATGCCAGCCATGTGCCTTCACAGAAAAGTCTTTCTTGAGTCAAGGTATCTTTCTCTGGATGCCTTAGTTTGGACAATTTTATGGTCTTAGAACTCTAAACATAACTTAGTAAGTTCTTTTTATAATAAATTCCCTTTCTAAAGCCCCCATTTCTGGTATATTGCAATTCCAATAGCATTAAAAAACTAAAATAAGAGAACACTTAAAACAACTCATACTAGCAGCATTTTTTCTTGCTTTAGATGATTGGCATATTATGTATGTACTATGGAGAACTCGAAGGGTATTTTTTTTTCTATATTTTTGCATTTTGAACTAATAAATCATTAGTTAAATCATTCTCTAAGGACTTTTTATATGAATATTTCTTCCTAATATCTTGTTCAATGTTACTATTATGAATTGGGAACAAAATGAAATCTAGAGTATAAGCACTTGATATAAAAAATATAGATATGTATATATGTTGATGGTTAGAAGGAAAATTCTACTGAGCATAAATGAAGCAATATATTCATGGAAAGTTATACTATGAGCAGAACTTTGTTCATCTCTAAGAGATCACCAAACTGTTTAGTTTTGTGAAAACAGGATTGCCTTTTTCCAACCAGTTATTCAATCAGGCTTTTCTTTTATAGCTGTATATAATAGGGGGAAAAAAAGCAATATCTTAGAAGTATATTATAAAAAGTAAAAGAATGAATGATATTGTTGGCCAACTTTTAATGTTTTTATAAATAAAATCATCAGAGCAGTGACAAGAGTGGGGAATGATTAGATACTATAGACCTTCAATGCCAAATGCTTTCCTTTAAGATACTTTCATGAATTCTAACAATATCAGTATGTGGAAGTTATGTTTGCTATAGTAGACTTTCTTAAGAAAGAAAACTTCTAGAAGAAAAGTGGCCTACGTTACCGATATATCGAGTGATAATTGATATTATCCTCTCATCATTGTCAATATTCATATTGTCATTAACAATTATTCAACAAATGTTTACTTCTGTGAGGCATTGTGTACTTGTGTTGGCAATTTTTTATCAAAACCACTTCTTTTTGTAATGCTGCAGGAATGAACAGTTTATGAAGGATAAATTCTCCTCTTTGCAACAATGATTTTTCACCCAGCAGAGCCCTTACCTGGTTCTTCGCTATTACTTTACCGTATATATTTTACATAGATAAAGTCTCCATACTAAATCTGCCTCAATTATAGATATAAATATCGAAATGCTGTGAAATGTTCTACTGTGCAGATGCTGATAAAGAAAAAAAAGCATTATATCTGCTTAAAGTGTTTAGCAACAACTTTAATAAACTTATACCTAGCTCACAACATGTGTAAAATACAAAGTTGAACAAGATAGTGTCTTTTCTTTTATATTTTGGGTTTGATATTAATATTTTATTAATATTAATGTTAAAATATTAATATTGACACAAACTTTCATGATGTACACTGAATAAATATTCCTTTCTAAAAATATTATTAAATTATTTGTTATTGTTGTTTTCTTTGACGTTCTATTATTTAATATTTAGTTAATTGATGGATTTTCTTATAGGGCGTAGAAGTTGCAGATATTTGTCATGTACTCTCACTCTGTGTGCCATTCAAAAGGATCACAGGACAAGAAGAATGATTGAACTTGTAGCACAGTTCTCCGCTTTCATTTATAGCATTCTTAGTCATCTACTCAGCTACTGTACAAGATATGCTACTTTAGAGTGAAGGCTGGCTCCAATACAACTTACTTATTTTAGTTTGTCCAATGTATATTGAAAGCACTTACATAGATATAACACAATTCTACTTTTGAGATTTCATATCTATATAAGAAATTATAAGACTTGCCACATATTTTATTTATATGTTATATGGTCATAACATTAGCAGTTAAGGATTTTTTTATCAAAATAAGAATACACAGCCATTAAATTAAAAGATTTTGGAATGAAACTATGAAAATTATATATAAATATATGATATATGTGTGTATATATGTATCATGCCATATTGTTAAGCCACAAGTGATTTAACAGTTTCTAATGACTTCTCCAAAAGCCATGGGTGGATTAAGTAACAAACTTGCCATAAATACATGCAAAAATTTAAGTAACTATTTTCAGTGAATTGCCTTTATAAAATATTTGTAATTATCTAGATATATAGGAATATGATATGCATTAAATGTACTCTTTGCTTTTTATCACCCCTGGATTGTCCCAGCAGTTTTTGATCCTCATCTTTACAAAACTGCACTGATGCAAAGCAACCTACTTGCTCCCTCCTGTAGCCCCTTCTACACAGGAACCTTAGAATCATTGTCCCAAAACACAAAAGGTAGTCTATTATTCTCATTCATTAAAAACATAATAAAGTTAGAAAAAGCTCTAATGGGATTGAACCCTCATATTAAAAGACAAGTCATCCCAACTCATTGGCATTTGTTAATAGCATGGCATGAATGAGTTTCAAAAGCCCCTTTCAGATTAGTGTTCAGAGACCCCCCATAGTGTAATCCCTTAATTATTTTCTGATTATGATGATGTTCATTCCTCTGTGCTTTTGTCCAGGTAATGCCACTACCTGGAGGACCTTTGTTTCCACCATCTGTAAAAATCTTACTCACCCTTGATGTCCCAGCTCCACTGTCCCCTCTGTGAACCTTGTTATTCTGCCAAGAAGAGCTAATTTTCCCTTCCTCTGTACTCCCATCAGATTTGTACATTTTAATTTTTAGGAATCAATATGTTGGGTTTTCCTTTACATCATCATTTTACACTTAGTACTTGGCACACAATACTTTGGTGAAGTAAGTCCCTAATTAATATTTATTGATTTGCTGTTCATGGCACTGATATATACGTGCAAAATACATGAGTGTAATGCATGTAAAAAATTGCATAAATAAGATAATTTAGAGAGAGCATGGACTGCAAGTCAGAAAAGAGTAAATACATATTTCTTTGCTCAGTAATATTTACACTTGTCAGGACTGATGCATGTGACAGAAAAATAAAGAGAAAGTTCAAGTGACACATCATTTTATTTTTACATCTGTCTTAAGTACACACTGCATTATAAGCTAGAAATAATAGAGTTAGAGTTAGAGAGATATGGAACCATAAATACACTGAAAGTCCTCTCCAAATAAAATTGTGAAATAAGTGTAAAGTTGATTACACATCTTAAAGATGATTAAAGTATACACTTTAAGAGAAATGTAAAGCTGAAAGGTTTTGAGTATTGAGTCAGATAAGGAGAAGAAATATGTGTAAGTGTGCATGTGCACACATGCACAACATGATAAAAGAATGGCATATAAGATATTGAAACATGGGTTCTACTTAAGCAGAGTTTATTTATAAGGTAAATTTGAGCATAGATGTGCAGCAGGTGAGTTTAGACTTTAAAGTAACTAGGTTGTTAATCAATTTTAGATTAAATATCAATGCACTTTTGTGAGTACTTGTCTCTTTAGCTTGCTTCTCAGGATTCTCCGCCCATGTGTAACTCTTGGATTTGTAAATGGCTCCTCAGTCTTCTTCTTTAAAGAAGGCTGCATATAATGTGTTTATAGGGGTTGTAAAGAGCACCATTTCTGGGCTGAGAAGCACAGTTCTGCACAATTTCCCTGAAAGATCTCATAAATTAGGAGTGGTTGCAGAACATGATAAAATGCCTGCAATGTTTGTCTCTGGAACTTGAGTGCCTGGGTTTGAATCCTAGATAACCATTAGTCCAGCTATGTAACTTAAAGCAAATGCATTCCTTTCCTCATTTGCAAGAAGATGAGAAAATAGCAGCCATTTTCTAGGGTTATTAAATGAGCTAATATTTATAAGGCATTTATAATAGAGCTTGACACATGGTATATATTATTTAAGTGTATGCAAAATAAAATAAATTCATGGTTCTCTGGGGGACATATTGGCCAACAATTCTCAAATGTCTACTGTCAGAATGACTCCTACCCCTTAATACTCAAATACTGATCAGGATTTTATCTACCCTATGTATTTAAAATATTCCAAAATACAAAGAAGTAAAACATAGTTATATATACACTTTTTTGGAGATTCAAGTCAGAAGGGTTTGTTCATTTGTCAATTCTTCCTAAAATAATCAGAAGCTTTAAGCAGGGCTAGAAGAGATATATGCCATGAAAAACTCCTAAAACAGAATTAATGTGCCCTTGAACTGTTATGCTGGTTTGAAATGATGTATATACCCTAGAAAAAACATTTTTTAATCCTAATCTCATTTTGTAAAGGCAGTTGTTTTTTCTAATCCTTATTCAATACTGTATGTTTGAAACTGTAATCAGACCATCTCCCTGGAGATGTGATTTAATCAATAGTGGTTGTTAAACTGGATTAGGTGGAGGCACGTCTCCACCCATTTGGGTGGGTCTTGATTAGTTTCTGGAGCCCTATAAAAGTGGAAACATTTTGGAGAATGAAGGAGATTCAGAGAGAGCAGAGCAGAATGACATAGCCACGAGAAGCAGAGTCCACCAGCCAGCAACCTTTGGAGATGAAGAAGGAAAATGCCTCCCAGGGAGATTCATGAAACAGGAAGCCAGAAGGGGAAGCTAGCTGAGGATGCCATGTTTGCCACGTTACCTTCCAGATGAGAGAGAAGCCCTGAGTATGTTCGCCATGTGCCTTCTCACTTGAGAAGAGAAACCCTGAAGTTCATCAGCCTTCTTTGAACCA
>PVIY010004826.1:0-99176 GCA_004026745.1 Myrmecophaga tridactyla | reverse complement strand
TTTTTTTTTTTAGTACCCAGAATTATATATCTTGATGCTTATTTCACCGTAAAATACTTAGGTAAAATTTAAGAAGATGGTAGGATAATGAAGATAAAAGAAGACAAACAAGGTCAAGAAAAGAAAGCAGGAAAGAAAATATGTGGAAAGAAATATGTGAAAATATGTGAAAGAGTTCCAGATGAGAAATATCAGAAAGGAGGTTTTATATCAATCAGATCCATAAATTTAAAGGCAACAGTCAAAGTAACAACAAGAAAAAAAACTGGAATGCTGATAGTTTTTCTCCTTAAACTAGAAAGAAACACCTATTTCTTCATGAAACTAGCTTTATTACCAGCTGTAATACTTCACAGTCCATTTGGCTAGTCAGGCAGACTAAATCTCTGTGGGAATCTTTTGGTTGCTACTGCAGAATTCAGGTTTACAGTATAATATTTCTCCAACTTTTAATATTTGTACATGTCCCTCACTAGTTTTGCTTCCTTTTTTTATTAATTTAACATTTATCTTCAAATTAACTTATTTCTTTCAAACTCTAACTTCTTCCTAAGAAATAATTTTCTTGAATTACACATTTATATAAATAAATAATTTTCAAATTAATAAAAAGTCCATATGCCACCTAAATGCATCTCTTGAACCAGCAGTGTTTGGAAAATCATAATATAATAGGTGCTCAATAAATATTCGGTAAGTTAATGAATCAGTCTTAATTTATTTTTAGTATTTTGTCTAGGAACTTGAATGCACAATAAACAAATGAAAAAAATAATCATTGCCTATTAATTAAGACTTTGCCCCCAAACAGCAAAGGAACCATAATTTTCATCTCCTAGCAGATGTTTAATTTTATATAGTCAAAGCCTCAGTTTAATTACCAGTATTAATAAAATAATATTGTAAATTTTCTTTAAGTCTCTTTCTCCGATCTCCTACCTTGAAAAGAATGAGATCAAAGGAAAAACAGAAAGTGATCCCAGAACAGATATTTCTGAGTAAAATTGATTAATTCACCCCTCAATGAATGCCTGCTACGCATGAGGCACTGTGCTAGTTTCTGAAAATATAAAGATAATCAAGACTTAATTTTATGTTCAAATTGCCTATAATCTGGTGAGAAAACCAGACAGGTAAACACATAAATGCAATTCACGGTGATAAATGTTACAAGAGAGGAATATATCAAGTGTCTACAGGAGCGCAAAGGAGTGGGTAACCAATCCAACAGCACCTGAGCACAGCCAAGCTGAGGTTTCCATGGAGAAAGTCCTCACTACGGACCCCGAGCCCACCTGTCACTCATCTTCCACCACCTTCCCCTCCTTCATTCCATTCCAACCTTATGAATTACCTCGCTGTTTCTTAAAAAAGCACCTCCTACCTCAGAGACTTTGCATTTGATGTTCCCTCTGCTTAACATACTGTTCTCCCTTTCCAGGTCTTCAACTCAAATGTTACTTCCCCAGTGAGGCCTCCCCTCAGCACCCCATTTACAACTTCAGCCCCCACCAGAGTTACCTAACCCCCTTCTCTGGTTTGTTTTTCTCCAGGGCTTTTCCATTCTATCCTATTGAATGTATCTATTATGGATTTCCCCATATTAGAATATAAGTGCCACAAGGACAGGGATTCCTTTTTGTATTTTTGTTCACTAATGCATCCTCAGCAATTAGAAGAGTATCTGGCACATAAAAGCCCTAAATAAATATTTAATATATAACTAGATTAATTAATGGAATTTAGACTCCCTTCTTGTTCTCTTTCACAGCTAAATAATAGCAGATGTTGTCATTACATTGTCTAAAAGACAAAGTACATAAGAACACTTTGTTTAACTCATCATCATAATATAATTTCCTAACCTATTTAGATATTACATAATACCTTTATGTCCTTATTTAACAACATGCATTAAAGGCCTATTCATCCCTTCTGGGACAGTCATTATTTAGAATATATATGAATAACTGAGAGCGTATCCAATTTTTAATGTAAATGGCATTGAAATTATAATCAATTAAAAAGGAACTACTTGTTAAAGTAATGCTAGTATAAATAACCTTTGAAATATTTTTTAGAACTCAGCCACTTTGAATGTAAAAAGTTGATTTCTTTTTAAATAAAAGCTCACCAAAATTATATAGTGTTGCTTAAAGCCATTGAAATGTCAGAGTTACAGAGCTAGAAAGTAAGTTAAGATTATTTGATTCGTAGGGTGCATGGGTGGTTCAGTGGTAGAATGCTCACCTTTCATGTGAGAGACCTGGGTTCGATTCCCGGGCCATGTACAAAAAAGAAAAAAGATCACTTGGTTCATGCCATGCACAAAAAAAAAAAAAGATCATTTGGTTCACGCCTTTTCCATAAAGTATGTGAATATCTAAGCTATTCAGGATCCATATATTTCTTTGATAGAAACACATTTTGATGTATCTATAAGGAACATTATAAATACTTTCAGATAATAGACCTGTTCTTTAAATTTTATTGTGAATGTTTGACCTCACACTAATTCTATCTCTCCTTGTGCCACACCATCAATTATTATGGAAAGGTTAGGTTTAACCTTCAATTTGTATAAGATTTGAAGATAAGAAACATAGTAGATAGCAAGTATTTATGTCCAAGAAATATTGCTCCACTTTAAAAAAAACTTAAAGCAGTTCTATTTAGTACAATAAAATGAAAACAGACTAATGATATATGTTCTCTATATTTGGATTATGATTTTTAAAATTTAAGTAACAGCAAAAATGACATCAAGACCCTATCCTTCATTAATAAGGAAAATCAAGCTTAGTCAAAAGTGGCTTGTGCATTTTCATCAATTCTTTTAAATTTAGCATTGCAATTTATTTATGCAGAAGTGACTGGGTTTTTGAGGCAAATTAAATCCAATTGAATAATTTCTGTTGTTTCACTAATTGTGTTGAGCATAAAAATCACTATATCCACATTCTCCACACTCCCTTGAAAGATCATTCAGAATTTCAGAATGAAAAAACCTATTGTTGGAGTCCCAGTTCAGCCACTTAAAAATAGTGCCTTTATTTTACTAAGCCTCAGTTTTTTCACCTATAAAAGGGAAATATTATGAATTGCACAGCATTGCTACACGGCAAAATATCTGTGAGAGTACTTTGTGACCAGATGTTTGCCATAAACATAAAAGACTTATGATAATTACTTCTGTCATTACCCTACCAAGATAGCCCTCTAAAAAACAAGCAAAGACTATGAACTATTTATGAACTGCCATTTTTGCAAGCTCAGAAAATATACTTTGGCTACTATGTAGCCTCTTTGCTCAGTTTTATATTTACTTGTCCTTATGACCATAATACTTATCTTTGTATTTAATTGAAGCAGGTTTTACTATATTGATTCTCATTATTATTAACTAATATTTATTTAGCTAAGTTTATTATGTGTCATACACTGCATAAAAACTTTATATGTATTAGCCCATTTAATTCTCACAGCAATTCAGTGAGGTAAGTACAATTGTATACCCATTTTACCAAGGAGAAAACCGAGTCACAGAGAGGTTTAATGTCTTTCTCAAGTTCACAGAGCCAGCAAAAGATAGAGATAGGTTTCAAGTCTTGGCAGCCTGACTCCAGATGCTGAACTCTTAACCATTACACTAGGAGTCTAGAAGTACTTTCTGAAACAGACTAACAAGACCTACTTCTTTAATACCCAGTACTGCGAGTTGAGATTTGGCCAAGCACTCTCACTCAAGATGGTAAACTGTGTAAGGAAACTACACTTAATATCTGAGTGGGCCTAGCTTTTCTGGCCGGGCATTATTCTCCTAAAGCCCAGAATGAATTCTCTAAGAAGAATTATTTTCAATGATTCAAACATTTTAAATGCTACATTTACAATATATATTGGTTCTATAATACAGGATTTGGAGTCAGAATATGGCAGTTATATTTAGAATGCTTTACCCTTCTGAATAACAAGTTCAGATTAATGTCCTTTTACGTCGTAATAGAAGACATCTTATTAGCTTGATATCTCGTACCTTACTTGGTCCTGAAGGGAAAGTTTCTAGAAATTTCTATTTCTGAACTGTTCAATATATAGAATTTACTATGATTGGAAAGTTGTACAGATTAAGTACAGAGTAAATCTGTTATGTAGCAAAGACCAATTCTCAAGAGTATAAACTTTAGAGGCAGAATTCCAGTCCTCTACTTACATTTTGAAAAACATTTTTTTTATTTATTAAACATACCAACATACAAACACATTCTTACCATATGATCATTCCATTCTACATATATAATCAGTAACTCACAATATTATTACATAGTTGTATTTTCATCATGATCATTTCTTAGAACATTTATATCAAATCAGAAATAAAAAGAAAACAGAAAAAATTCATACATACCATACCCCTTACCACTCCCTTTCATTGATCACTAGCATTTCAATCTATTAAATTTATTTTAACATTTGTTCCCCTTATTATTTATTTATTTTTAATCCCTATGTTTTACTCATCTGCCCATAAGGTAGATAAAAGGAGCATCAGTCACAAGGTTTTCACAATCACACAGTCACATTGTGAAAGCTATATCATTATACAATCATCTTCAAGAAACATGGCTACTGGAACACAGCTCTACATTTTCAGGCAGTTCCCTCCAGCCTCTCTATTACACCTTAACCGAAAAGATGATACCTATATTATGTGTAAGAATAACCTCCAGGATAACCTCTTGACTCTGTTTGGAATCTCTCAGCCATTGACATTTTATTTTGTCTCATTTCGCTCTTCCCCCTTTTGGTCCAGAAGGTTTTCTCAGTCCCTTGATGCTGAGTCCCAGCTCATTCTAGGATTTCTGTCCCACATTGCCAGGAAGGTCCACACCCCTGGGAATCATGTCTCAGGTAGAGAGGGGGAAGGCAGTGAGTTTGCTTGTCGTGCTGGCCATTTTGAAATATTTTAATGAAGTTACTTAAGCCCTAGTTTCCTCGTCTGTTAGCTGGAAGTCTTCTAATTTATGATAATTATTTTGCTATTAGTTCCAGTGGAAAAAAGCCTGGTTTCTTATAAATACTATATGTAGTTTTATTTGTCTTCATCAACCCTATTATTTTTCTTTCACTAAACATAATTAATTTTAGAGGTAGAGAAAAAGCACACTAAATTGGAAATAATTTGCCTGTGTTAGACATTCAGTTAAGTGACCAAATGGAATATTTCCTTCATCAGTGAAATAACCCTTTTAGGTGAAATTATAAATATATAATTATATATATATAATAGAGGAAAGAAGTGAAAGAGAGAAGAGGTCTCCAAGTAACTAATAGCAGTATTAGCCTTTTAAGCATAAACTTAAGATAAGGGGACCATAAATGTTAAGGAGCAAAACAAAGCCAAACGATATATGATTTTGCATGCAGCATCTTGGAGTAAATGAGTGTAACTCCAAAATAAAGTCAAATATGTTAATGGTTCTTAATATTGTGAATAAAAGAAGGTGTTAGGAAAAGAATTCACCCCTAGACAGGAAAGCTTGGCTTGTGACCTCACATTATTTATGTACATTCTAAACGTAACCTGAAAACACAAGTCTGGCCATTCAATTGTTTTTAATCATCAGGAAGATATGTTGTAGACAAAGAAATGATCTCCTAAGCAAGAAGCAGAAGACCAGAATTAACTATAATGTTATTGATCCTAAATAATATATTTATTTTTAAAAATGTCTCTGGGAAGGGGTTAGGGATACAAGATAGGCACACTTAAACTATGTGTAGCTCAACCAAGGGTGGGAAGGAAGACCTAAGAGCGCTGCTCAATTTCTGAGCTGGGATTTGTATCCTTTGCGAAGATGGAAACATTGATCACTTCATAAATTGATGCCATTAAACACTTGTATTTACAACAAACTACTCATGCTCTTATTCCATGTTTGCTACTATCCATCAGATAACAATCTGACTTCCCTTATACTTTGACCATAAGAAGGAAAATGCACCGGTCACATATAAATAATGCTGGTCAAGGAGACTAGTGTAGTTTGAATTGGAAAACAAATAATTGTCTTTCTGTTTAATGTGCATCTGACTCAGAGAGATGGCTCTATTTTGATGTGGAACGAATGAACCTTCTGAGCTTGCAAAATTGAGGACCAGACTCTCAGTTGCTGAGGTCACAAGGAAAATGCATATGGCACATACTCTTGGAAAGTGTCTACCCTGACTTTGACCTCAAGACCTGTCTTTATCAAACTCTAACATTAATGATTGATAATTACCCGCTGTTCAAGTTTGCTAGCTGCTGGAATGCAATATACCAGAAATGGTAGGGCTAGTAAAAGGAAGAATTTATTAAGTTGCAAGTTTATAGTTCTAAGCCTGTGAAAATGTCCCAATTAAAGGAAGTTATAAAAAATGCTCACATTAAGACACCAACAAGAGGTTACCTTAACTCAAGAAAGGCTGATCACGTCCAGGGTATCTCTCTCAACTGGAAAGAAAGGCACATGGAGAACATGGTGACATCTGCTAGCTTTCTCGCCAGGCTTCTTATTTCATGGAGCTCTCCCAGGGACATTTTCCTTCTTCATCTCCAAAGGTGTGGGCTCTAGTTGGTTCTCGTGGCTCTTTTATGGCTCTGAGGATTTTTCAAAAATGCTTCCTCTTTTAAAGGATTCCAGGAAACTAATCAAGACCCACCTGGAATGCATGGAGTCACACCTCCTCTAATCAAAGGCTAACACCCACAATTGAGTGTGTCACATCTCCATGGAGGCAATCTAATCAAGTTTCCAGTCTACAGTGCCGAATAGGGATTAAAAGAAACACCTGTCTCCACATGATGGCTCAGGATAAAACCATGGCATTTGCAGATAATCCTTTCAAACCAGCACATCCACTGACTTAAAGATATTCAAGTAATTTTTAAAGTAATGTGCTTGTTATTTACTACTAAAGTAATACATGTAGAATTATGAAAAAATATGGAAAAATAAAACCCCCCAATTAAAAAATGCCTAAGATGGTGGAGTGAGACGCTTTAGAACTCTATACCCCCAAAGAAGTTTTGAACAACCAGCAAGAACTGGCAGACACATCTTTCTCAAAGCTCCAGAAAAAAGTTAAAGGACTGCAGAAACAAGGTGAGCATCAAATCAAGAAAAAGGCTACTTAAAAGCTTGGTGTGGAACTGCCCACACTCCATTGTGGATCACTGTTCCTGGTTCCAGAGGGGGAGCAGAGTAACCCTTATGCACCTACTGTGTATATGTATATAATCTGGCCCAATCTGTCTGATAGTAGCTGAGGGACTCCTGCCCTGAACATGGCCTACATGTAGAAGACAGCTCACAGAATTCCCAGTTAAGAATGCTGTGGGGGAGCTGTCAAAGGGCTCTTGGGACAAGGGATTATTGGCCTTATGAGGGCTCTTTTGATTTGAAAAATCAGAGACCTGCACACTCTGGTTTATATCAAAGTTGGTATTAATATAAGGATACAGGGGAAAAGCAGGAAGTATAGTGGACTCAAATATGATGTGGATCCAAATGTGATGTGGAACCAGATACTGGGAAGTCATGGGAGACCACAACTGCCTTCTTTTTGTCTCTCGTTTTGGGGCCACATGGACTGGTCATCTCTCTCTCAGACACAAATGTATTTGCATGTATATGTGTGTGTGTATGTATTTTTTCTCTGAACCATTTGTGAGTTGCATATGTCATGACACATCATCCCTAAATACCACTTCATCTCTTAAGACAGCGTGCATGCATTTTCCTATATAACCGTAATACCATTATCACATATAAGAAATTCGATATTGACACAATAATTTTATCTAATATTCAGTCTCTTATGGGTTGAATTACGCCTCCCACAGAGGCATGTGCAAGTTCTAACCCTGGTCCTTTGGATGTCAACCCATTTGTAGATAAGATCTTTGACATTTTCATTTGGTAAGTTCAAGCCAAACTGATTCAATACTTTGGATTTGGAAATTTGTACACAGTAGTAAGAGAGGAAGAGACAGAGGCTAGAGAGATGGCCATATGACAGAGGTAGAGACTGAATTACGGATTAACAGCAAGCCCCCACTGAATACTACAGACTGCAGAGAAAACATGATCCTGTTGACACCTCAATTTTGGACTTCTAGCCTCCAAAACTGTGAGATAATAAATTCCTGTTGTTTAAGCTATAACTAGTCCACAGTATTTGTTCCAGCCGCCCTGGAGAACTAAGACACAGTTCATATTTAAATATATACCCATTGTCAAAGAATGTTCTTTATTGCATTTTTGTTTTTATTCAAGATCCAATTAAAGATGACACATTGCATTTGATTGTCATGTCTCTTTAGTCAGCTTACCATTTTTTGAACTTTGCACCATATACATGGGTTACTTATTTTTAAAATTATATGTAATTTTATCATATATGATCATATATATATGATCAAATGCTTTGGCAAGAGGAAGAAAGGGCACTTGGGAAGGGATGGGAAAGCTGTTTCTGCCAAAAGATAGTGGGTGGCTGGTGGGACAGCTCAAGAATATCTGAATATCACACCCAGAAATGGGCATCAAGAAAAGGGTAAAGAAATCACATCCACATATCCTCCACCCTTAAGACTCTGTATGGGTTGGAATTAATTCCATCTTTTAACCAGCAATAAAATAATACTTATATTTTCAAAAATTATGCAAGGAAGGAAGAGAGGGAAGAAGTGAAGGAGGAAAGGAAAGGGCGGTGGGGGAGAAAATTCACCTGGTAACAGCATGCAGGATGGAAAAGGGAAGCAAAGAGATTTCCCAGATGGCCTAGAGATTGAGCTGACGAGGGCATGAACTAGGTTGGAGCAATGGGCTTTAGGAGGCAGAACAGGATTCCATGCCATTTTAGAGGCAGAAAATCAGATTTGTTGACAAATTGGACATGCCAGAGGTTTTAAGAATGAACATATCCTGAGCAGATGATTTTTCGGGGACAGCATTCCAGGAAGAATCGCAGTATTTTCAGCATCTGCAAGCATCTGAGAATTACACTTGGATTCTTCATTTCCATGCCTTGATTTTAATCCTTAGGAAACTAGGCCTTGGGGTACTACTTGTGATTCTGAAATGGAATAAGTAATGACTTAATTCCCAGTCAGTAAAGGGCAATCCAAATGACTGGTTCCACCATTTCCCCAGGGCTAGTTTGTAACCTGGGACAGAAATAAGCTCTGTGTATTAAATCAATACAGTCTCAAGTGAAAAAAAAAAAAAAAGTATTGCTTTAGTGTCAATGTGTTATACAATCCATTTTTGTATCTTAATGGTTTACTTTCTTCAGATGATGTAAACCTGGCCACATTTCCACAGTGAGCCAACACCAATCAGACTTTGTGCCTAAGCAATTGCTCCAAGGTGCTATGATACAACTATAGAAGCCCTTGACTGCCCCATTGGGGTGTCACATTGACGAGGCTTGCGTAAGAGAGGTGACCTTGCAAAATTTCACAGCACCCCAATGCTTTCTTCAAAACTGTCTGCAAACATCAATGAGGGGTGACCATCAGAGCATGGGCGCGCAGAAGCCTAGGGAAAGGGCTAGTGTGTGCCACGCAGAAGGCACTGGTGACTGTCCCTTGACCTTTTTCATGCTTGACTACACAGATAGAGAAATCCCCCGTGTCATAGCATCTTTGATGTGAAACAGGATTAATATAGAATATATCTAACAAACACAACAACAAATGTATTTGGTATGATGTGCTACTCAGAATTGCAGAAGAGCAGGGCTCTGCCTGTTTGAAGAATCCCCAGATTCCATGACATGCCCTCTCTCCCTGCTTCTCCACCTTCTTTGGCTCCCCCAACTCTTCCCACTCCTTACCACAGGCCTTTCCAAGGCTCTCACCCCAGCATCCTTCTCACTACATGATTTCTTCCACTTCTACATTCTTGCCTTTCACCTCTGTGTAGGTGACTCCCAAATCCACTTCTATAGTCCTTGCTTCTCTAAAGCTACAGAATTAGATTCCAATTGCTTAGTAGGCATCTTGCCCTAGTTTCCCACAAGCACTTCAAAGACAGTATTTCCAAAAGTGAACAGCACTCCACCCCATTTTCTTCCAGTCTTTTCTACTCCTGACTTCTCTATATCACTATTCTCCTAGTCCCTTAGGCTAGATTCCTAAACTTATTTTTATTCCTCCCTCTGCCTTGTCCTGATCCTCCACCCCTTCTTATCCTAGAACCTTCACTCTGGTTCAAAACCTCATTGCCTGTCCACTCCCATTGTAAGCATCTCCTGAGTCCATTCCGCTCCTTTTACTTTCCCTTATTTCTACTTCTCTGACATATTATTACCAGATCATCTCTTCAAATGCACAGATACTTTCCCTGCTCAAGAAACCTTCAGTGGTTTCTGTTATTACAGAATTAATCTTATTCCCGAAAGCTAGGGAAATGTCCTACAAACATTTTTTTCATGGTTTTTCATTGATGAATTTCTCTAAGACTTTCTTAAACGCTCATGTTTTCAACCTACGCTACATTCTGGGGCAATGAGATCCCTAAATTCACTAATGTTTGAGTAAAATTAGCTTCTCAATTTGTTTTGTTTTGATGCAAGCAATATAAATACTACTCATACTAACTTAAGGAGAAAAAAAAAGACAACATATCGATTAAAGACAACTTATTGCTTTATTTAAACAAAACATCCAGAAATTGTCTAGTTAGGCCTGTCTGCTTCTAGGGGCTCAATGTCATATTAGGGATATGTCTGTTTCTTGCTCTTTGGGGCAAGCAAGATGACCACCAGCCATGCCAGCTTTATGTTCACTCTGCTTGCCTACCCCAGCCAACAACAGTTTCTGCTTACAGCTCTAGCAAGAAAGTTCTGGCAAGGACTCTGATTGTCTATTGTGCTATGTGCTGTGGTCACATGCCTATCTCTAAATTAAGTACAGCAGTGAGGGAAAGTATTTGGCAAGACCTGTTTCACATACCTACCACTGTGACAGAGAAATAAAGGTTGCGAGGTGTATAGGGGGTCGGGGGGAGAGTTATCTTCACCCAGATCTTAAGGTGCTGATTCTCTACAGGATAGAGAATTTCTTTTACCTGGAAGGGGTGGAGAGGACATACACAAACACATACACACACATATGTGTTACTGGTGTGTTAGAAGCAGGAAAGAACAGGCCAAAGAGTTCTTACATGTTTTCCAGAAGCCCACAGCAGACCATACTACCTCCCATTAGCAAGAACTGAATCACAAACCCACCCTGGTTCAATCCTTGGAAAGCGAGGAGGGGTGACTAGCTTAGCCCACCACATCTGTCCCTTGGGGTAAGTAAAATCTTTGGGGCTTTCAGGAAGCAAGAATGTGAAATACCCATTGGGATAGGCCACTAATAATGTTTGACAAAATCAAACAAACAAACAAAAACACACACGTTTTATTTTATTTATTCCACCTGTTTTAAACTTTTGGTAATGTTTCTAGTGTTCTGAGATGCTTTTGGATTGTTTTACATTTTGATTTTTTAAGCCATAGAATCATAACATTTCTGAGTGCTAAAGCATTTTAGATCATGTATGCCAGGGATTTTCAAATGTTTTTATTTGGGCCTTGTGTCCCATCAAACAATCGTAAACAATTAAGGAAGTTTAAAAAGAAGCTGATGGAAGTGAGGGGACTGGGCAAGGAAGGCAGAGTGTAGTCAGCCATTATCCCCAAAGTACTTCTGGAAGTACAGCACACAGTTTTAAAACTACGTATCTTCTCCAGTTCTCTCAATTTAAGAAGGAACAAACTAGGCCCGGAGAGGTAAAATGATTTGACCCTATTCTTCCACAAATTACTTGACTGTAACTTAGATTTCCTGATTTCTTAATCCCTTCATATCTTTCTTGTCTTTATAATTCTGTAATGTTTTTGTTTTCAGATGCTGCTTTTTTAGCTACATATTAAAAAGCTTTTAAAAAATCTTAATGTGGAAGTCCTTCCATTATTTCAGTAGCCTTGTAAGATCTTTCTCTAACTCTGCTCTACTATTCTTTATATTTCCTGGCCTGAGTTAACATGTAGTATTTTGGGTGTAAATACAGAGATTTATTCAGTTCTAGGCTGAACACTGTGGTGGCTAAGCAACCAAATACAGAGGATAATACAGCATGTGTTCCAATCTTGCCAATAAGTGCCTTGGTTTCCACATTTATTATATTGGGGTAATTATAATGTTTATGTCACTGGGATTAAGTCCCTGTATAATGAATTATAAGCACATAGTAACTGCTAGGTTATTAAATGCTATTCTGTCATATCTTTTCCAAAATCCTTCCTGGCTTGGCAAAGAGTCTGCAAATTTGGGGGAATTTCCCTACTAGATATAATGGGCTAATGATGTCTAAATGCCAGAACCTTCTATCTTATGTTTAGATGCATTTCCATAAATGCATTTCTTTTACTTTACTTTCACTGCTTCACATATTCTTTGCAATTTCAACCTTCCATGGAAACCAAGGTTAAAGGATCCAAGTTATAGATTTAGAGTTGAAAGGGTATCCCAATATCAAGTTTCATCTTAGACAAATTAGGTCACTTGGTAGAAGTCACTAATACTTCAAAGTTGCCTGTGCAGATCACACAGCTCCAATTTACCCTTATAATTGGGATCAGGTTCCAAGTACGCCTTCCCTAATCCCTAATCCCTGCCCCCAATCCCAGCCAAGTCTCCAACAGGTATTTGTCTGAATAGCTAAAATGATAAAAGAAAAAACGGGAGCAGAGGCATTTTTTCTAAATCTAAATGTCTAAAGATAAGGCTTGGTGTCTGTGTAATAGTGTACAGTCAAAACAAAATTTTCATTTGCCTTTCTTCAAGGACAGTTTCAGAACAATCTCACAAAATTCAAAAGAAGTTAATATGAGGCAAATTTATGTAAATATTGTTTTCTAATATGCTACGGTAATTATTTTTAAACGCCATTGTTTTCTCTAGTTTTAAATATATAAATAAAATTAATAGAAAATAGTCATTTGATGTCTTTTAGTAAGAGTAGCAAGAAAGAAAAAGCCACACTTGACTGTAAGCATTGGTGGTTCAGTGGTAGAATTCTCGCCTGCCACGCGGGAGGCCCGGGTTCGATTCCCGGCCAATGCACGTACAGCTTTTTCTTTTTCATGTGCTTAAAAGCAAGTTCAATAACAAAGTCAATTTTCTTTTACACGTGCCCCAAGCAAGTTCAATAACAGTCAATTAACCAAGTCTGAACACTGGCTATAAGCAAATGAGAGTCTACGACTTGAGACTAAATTACTTACAGAAGTCGAGAGAACTGTTTCCCTGTATGTCGTTACGTTTTTCAAACTTCCTTTTATATTGTTGTTGGGAGCTCTAGAGTTTATGAGAATTTCATTCAAGACATTGGCTGTGTGGAGTTTTAGGATTTCAAGACAGGAAAATAAATTTAAAAGAAAAAAAAAAGAGTCACCCGCGGCTGTTTGGAGATGCCGGGGATTGAACCCGGGACCTCACACATGCGAAGCGCGCGCTCTACCACTGAGCTACATCCCCCAGCCGAGCAACCAGCCTCTGGTATTGATACTCATTCCATTTCCTTACCTTTAGTCCAATTAACTGATAAAAGTTCAGAAGTTTATTTTGCAGGGCGCCTCTGAAGTACACTTCTCCTCTTCCTGCCTACGCTACTGCTTAAACCCCCGCTCGACTCCTCCGCGGGTTACTCGCTGGCGCTGGAAAGTCCCGGCGCCGCGGTGCGTGCGGGCGGCTCCGCCTCCCCGGCATCCCCGACCGAGGGTGGTACCCTCCAGGGGAACTGCTCCTTAAGAAGAGCGGTGGAGACCTTCTATTTGCGCCCGAAACGCTTATTTATCCGAGGCACCGCCCTCTACCCCAGAAGAAACCCACATTTCAGGAAAATGAGCGGTTCACTCCAAATCCCCACTAACTTTATGTGGGGGTCACGGCCTGCCCTTGGAAGTGAAAAAGATTTCACAACATGCTCTTTACTTTGATGGGCCTAAACTAAAAGAAAATGACTGCCACCCTTTTTGCAGCTTAATCATACACAAATTGTTATAAAAATCGCGGCGGGGAACAAGGTCAAGATGGATTTTCCTCCCGGTTTGGTATTTACATCTTGGGGCAATCTGACTAATTTATATATTAAGACTGTGAATGTAAGTCCCCGAAACCTCCCTAACCACTAATCCTACCCGCAGCCCCAAATTAAGACATGTACCCTGATTCTTGTTCCCTTGGAAATTGCCTCGCTGCAGTTGGTTGAATGCTAGGTAATATGATGCACTAACTTGCATTATAGTGAAATGGAGCGTGAGTGACCTTTCTGGATGCAGTTTTAGCAGCTACCACCCCAGGCAGGCGAAGGCTGGGTGGTAGAAGCTTCAGACAACCCTGTGGGGAGCAGGGGAGAGATTTGGGGCTAGGAGCACAGAATTATTTCCAGTTGAGTTCTAAGGCTCACTCCAACACGTAGCACAGTGAGGGCCTAGAGTTCCCGCTCTTAAATTCTGCAGGGCACCCGAATAAATGAAATAAAGGGTCAGCAGACAAAAGCAAGAGCAGAAAATAGAAGTTTCAATATTATTCTGGGTAAACCACAGCCTTCATGATCAATTCCTGGATTAAAAAAAAAAGGAATTGTGTCTGCTTACCGTAATTTAAACAAATAATAGCTCATAATCAGATTTTGTTCTTATCCAGAGCAAGCCACATGCTGATGTAATGATGCAACTACAATACAGAATGTCAAAAAAAAAAAAAAAAAAGAGGAGAGGGAGGGGGAAGAGGTTAAGAAAGAAAAGAAATTACTCCAAGCTGGAACATTTCCAAATCAACCTCTGCACTCCATCGGGAGGCCATGAAATATGAACATCTTCAATGTATTCTGAGTAAGAAGTCAGAGGAGCATAGCCCTTTCCCTACCACAAGGTTTTCACCAATGCAAGTTATAGCTATAGTTTTCATTGTGAAGGAAGCAAGTCTTGTCTCTGGTGACCTTGTTTTTGACACATTTTTCAGCCCCCTTTCACATTTTATGGCTTATTTCTCTATCACCTGAGGCACTCCTTTTCTGGGCCTTCTTTTTCAGGCAAACCCAAAATACCAGAGCTAAGCCTAGCCCCCCTCATTTAATGCCCTCTTCTCCTATCCTAACTATATGCATCTGAAGAGCAAAATGAAGTCCAGTTCTAAAGCCAAAGGGGGGACGTAAAATTGATTTAATGGCCTGCTGTAGCCCAAAAGAAAGGCTCTAATTTAGCAGGTTTTTTCAGCCTGCTGGTTAATGGGACAGAATAAACAGGAGGCACACTTTTGGATTACAGGGCTTTTCAACGAAACTGAGATCACATCTCTTCCGGATACGAATAAAACCACCCAGCACTATCTATGGATGAAAATAGGCTGACAAAGAGCCAAAATTATGAAAAATAAAAAATTGCCAGCTTTGGCTTCTGCCCTCTCCACTTCTCTCTTGACTGGGGACAAATGTCCCCATTTGTCTGTCCCCCCTACCCCCATCTCACACCCATTTAAAGGGTTGACCTCAGGTGCTCCTTTGAGACAGGTCATACTTACCACTAGTACTTTTCTACCTTTCCTGTCAAATTTCCTGCTTTACCTCCTGATATCTTTGTTCAACATGTGTTGATCATCCTTCCCTCAGAGATATTTATCCCCAGGCTAAGCAGTGGTTATCAGTCCTGACTGCACATTAGAATCACTGGGGGAGCCTTTGAAAAATCCTGATGCTTGCTTGAGCCTAATGCCAGACCAATTAAACCAGACTCTCTAGGGATGGTGTTCAGTATTACTAATCCAGTGTCCAAACCTTTTATGAACTTTAGAAACACCTGGAAAGCTTTTAAAAAAACTCTTGATGCTTGGGTCCCATCCCCAAAGATAATGATTTAATTGTTCGAGGGGTGGTCTGGGCATGGGATTTTTAAAAGACTTTTCAGATGATTCTAATGTGCAGCCAAGATATAAAATGTGAACCTATACTTGATCAAGTTCTCTACTCAGTTGTATAAACAGTCTAGCCTGCCATAATTCTTAGAGTGCAAGGCTCATTGTTCAAAGCTCCCCACACTCTGGAATTAGGGTTGCTAGAGGATGAAAGCAGCTGACTCATTCCAGCTTCTCCTCCAGTGGAAGAGGTGTTTGAATGCTAAAAGCAAGCATTTTTAAACTTCATATATCCCATCTCCTCTACCCCATCTCCTATTACATGAATGGATTCCTCAAGTGGGGTGTCCTTGACCATTTGTTTGTCATTAGAAAAGCTCAATAGGAGATACAAGTAGAGTGGGAGTGGCTTCCTGGGTGAAAAACAACTGGGTTGCTTTACTCAACACTTACAGAAATAGACAGCTCTTTCAAATAACATTATTTTGCTTCTCAGAGCAAATAATGCTTTTTGTCACCACAGTTAATTATCACTCACAACAACCTAAGGGTCAAAAAAACTTCTAGTTACATTTAATTTAGAGAAAGTTAACAAACATTTCTCTTTTCAATAAGTATTGCAAGGTGAAAAATTATAGCGATCATAATTTGAATTTAGAATTAGAAGTATTTATCGAACAGCAAGCTAGATCCTACTTGGAAAGATGCAAATTCTATAATTTAGATTCTGGTTACAAATAGATGGAAGCAGAAGGAGGTACATATTTAAGATGACATTTAAGAGGGAAGAGATGTTACAAAAAGCCCATACTTCTGGAAACTGTCAATGGTCAGTCAGTTTAAGAAACATATTTTAAGATTGGATGGAGAAAAAAAATAGCTATTTATATGAGGTATGAAAGATTTTTCCAAATGTGGATGATATGTCCAATCACAAGGAGTTGCTATAGTCTAATAGTACTAGCCCATTCACAAAAGTGGGAATTTAGATATAGATCTTCTTAAGGTCGTCTCTAAGATCTTGTTTTGCCAACTAATCAGCCCCTGAGATTATGTACTGTAGTTTGTTCTATATGAATTCCCCTTGAAACTAAGCAGTCACTGGACTTCAATTGGCATATAATACATGCTGGCTTACATTTCATATGGGTTATTAGTTAAAAAAAAATTAAGATGTTTAAGGGTAAATGGGTATTGTATTGGGATAATAGTAGTGTATTGAATTGTAAACCCAGTTTGGACATGTTCTTGGTCTTGGTCCACATTATGGTGGGCATGTGCCCATTGTAAATAGGATGTTACTTCAGTTAAGGTGTGACCCCACTGAATAGCTTGGCCTGTACTCCAGATTATCAGAGTACTTTATAGGTAGAGTGAGTGCAAGGTGGAGAGAGAAGCCAGAATAGGTTGCCATGTGCATTGCCATGTGATGGAAAAACCAAGGACCAAGGATTACCAGCAGCCAGCCCCAGAATGCCACAGTCTTCTAAACAAAAACATTGCCTTGCTGATGCCTCAATTTTTTACTTTTCCAAGATTCCAAACTGTGAGCCAATAAATTCCTGTTGTTTAAGCCAACCGACTGCAATTGTTTTAGCAGCTAGGAAAGTAAAACAAGCAAGGAAGATGTTCTAAAACTGGTTTATGGTGATGGCTGCACAACTTGGTAAATTTACTAAAAATCACTTCATTAAGCACTTAAAATAGGTGAATTTTGTGATTTGTAAATCATAATAAAGTTTAAAAATAAGAAAGAAAAAGGAAAGGGGTGTTAAGGAGATGGAATAGTTAACAATGGAATGGATTTAACCTAACAGTGATAAGCTACACATGCAAACTGAATAGGTAACTGTATGTAAAAAAGATACATCAAAGAGAGAAAGTGGAGGATGAAATCAAAGAGGAAATTACTTCCTTGAATGTAGAATGAAAGGAACATATAGTTGTTATAGGTAGGGAAACCACTAACAGGGATATACAAATAATTGTTACCGAAATAGAGAGTGCTTATTACAAGTAGAGTGCTGAGCTAGACACATGGGGACACAAAGATAAATTGCAACACAACATGATAAATTCTACAATGGAGTTTTGCATTGAGTATTAAAGGCAGAAATAAATATGCAAAAGCATTGTAACTTCTCCAGGTTCACCCAGGCAGATATTTTGAAAGAAGTCAAACCAAGTTTATCTTACCCTAAAATCTACCTTCTCGGCTACATTAGCATAAATTAGAAGAAATGCTTCCTTAAGTCTGACAAAGACTGCTGCTTATTCCCAATATCTGTTCACCCTTCTATGATAATAGAATCCCTCGTTGACTTTTAGCTGGACATGTGGCCACCAGGTATAATGATATTTCCTACCCTGCCAAGTAGTGGTGTGAAGGAAGAACACAGCTTCTTCCTTTAAGGACATATTCTAGAAGTTGTGAACATGACATCTCCTCATAGCTCATTAGCCAGAACTGTCTTGTTGCTAAATCTAGATGCAAAATAAGGGTTGAAGCACCATTTGAAACTTAAAGAGGAAGGCCACACCCACGGCCATAAGGAAACACTTTTTCTCTGTGTTACTTCTGGTATTTAGCTATCAATAACTGATTAGAAGGGAAAAAAAGTAGCCATAACTTTTTCCTTAGATTCAGAAATTTTGCTTTCAAAGATTGTACCTCAGGTAATGTAGAGCAAGATGGCAGTGTAGGGAGATGTGGAATTTAGTTAGTCCTCTAGAGCAGCTAGTGAATAGCCAGGAACTGTCTGGAACAACTGTTTGGGGGACATCTGTGACCAGACACACATCATACACCAGTCTACAATGGGTGTAAGGGCCAAGATCATAGCACAGAACTGTAAGTAAAGTCCCCAATCTCCAGAGGCTGGCAACCCTTGCCCACTGGCATGGCAGGCTCAATTTGGAAACACTTCCCCGTGGGAAAAAGGAGCCCTCTCTACTGGGAGCAAGGGAAGGCAGCTCAACGTTTTAGTTATGGTTTAATGAACAAATTTGGGCTGTTGAATACAAGCCAAGCACTGATAAACCTACAGAAAGCAGGGAAGTAACAGTGGCAGAGAGGAGATGGGGCTGATGAAAAAAAAAATGGAGGCGGCCAAGATCAGGATACTGTAAAAGGGCTATGCTCAACCCTGGCAGGCTGAGAATTAAAGGTACCACAAAAATTTATACTGGTGGAAAGCTGTGGACTGACAAGTGCCACCAGCCAGGCAGGATAAGAAAAGTATAGAGTTGAGAGGCTCCACAGGAAAGTCAAACAAGCTGCTTGGTCTCATCCTCAGGGAAATGTGATCCTGATTACACCTTCCTCCTGAGGCCTGGGCTGCCTAGTCTGGGAAGATCTGATAGGGGTTGATCATACCTGGGAAATACTCCTAAAAAAAAAAAAAAGGTTCCATATAGGTAGGGCAGGAATCAGAAAAACAAGAGCTGAAAAATTCTGACCAGTTAAACAGAAGCTATGTTAGAGGGTAAGAATAATTGAACTGAATGCCAAAGAACAGATAGAGAACAAAGACAACCAACAAGAAAACTCTAGGTAAAAGAGTTAAGATAACTTCCAGAATAAACCAAATATGGAAATTAGATGCCTAGACACCAGCAAAAAATTATAAGTCATACTAGGAAAAATGAAGATAGGGCCCAGTAAAAGGAGCAAACACTTTAAAAGAGATACAGGAGTTGAAACAACTAAATTATACTCAAATAAACATACAAAATCAAATCAATGAATTGAGAAAAAACATGGCAAAATATATGAAGGATATGAAGAAGACATTGGGCAAACATAAAGAAGAACTCAAAAGCTTGTAAAAACAAATGACATGGGTGCACAGGTAGTTCAGTGGTAGAATGCTTGCTTTCCATGTGGGAGACCCACGTTCAGTTCCCAGATCATGCAACTGGAAAAAAAAAAAGAAAGGCACAATAGGAGAGATGAAAAATATAATGGAGACCTACAACAGCAGATTTGAAGAGGAAGAAGGATAAGTGAATTTAAGGATAGGACACATGAAATCCTACACACAAAAGGAAAAATAGGGAAAAGAATGGAAAAATATGAGCAGGGACTCAGGGAATTGAATGAAAACATGAAGCACACAAATATACATGTTTTGGGTATCTCTGAAGGAGAAGAGAAGGGAAAAGGGACAGAAAGGATAATGGAGGGAATTATCACTGAAAATGTCCCCACTCTTATGAAAGACATAAAATTACAGATCCAAGAAGTGCAGCATACCCCAAACAGAATAGCTCTGAATAGACCTACTTCAAGACACTTACTAATCAGACTGTCAAATGCCAAAGACAAAGAGAGAATTCTGAAAGCAGCAAGATAAAAGTGATTCTTCACATACAAGGAAGCTTGATAAGACCATGTGTGGATTTCTTCAGCAGAAACCATGGAGGTGAGAAGGCAATGGTATCATATATTTAATATATTGAATGAGTAAAACTGCCCTTCAGAAATGAGGGAGAGTTTAAAATATTTTTGACATACAGACACTGAGAGAGTTTGTGAAGAGAAGATCTGCTCTACAAGAAATAGTAAAGGGAGCACTACAGGCAGATAGGAAAAGACAGGAGAAAGAAGTCTGGAGAAAGTATAGAAGTGAAGACTATCAGTAAGGATAAAAAGAGAGAAAAAATAAGATATATCAGAATAAAGTCATGACACATGCAACAACATGGATGAAACTTGACGACATTATGTTGAGTGAAATTAGCCAGAAACAAAAGGACAAATACTATATGGTGTGACTAATATGAACTGATATTAATGACTGAACTTTAAAATTAAAGTTGAAAACAGAGGTTATCAGGAGATAGAAAGAGGGTAGAGATTGAGCATTGGATACCAAAGGAGTACAAAATGTTCAACGGGATTGATTGTAAAGATCCAAAAATGGATAAGACGATACTATCTGATGGTAGCATAATATTTTAAGTACACTAAACAAAGCTGAATATGCATATAGTTGAAAGAGGAATCTAGGGGCATGTATAACACCAGAAGGAAAGATAGAAAATAAAGCCTGGGACTGTATAACTTAGCAAAACCTAGAGCAGACAGTGGTGTCAATTAAATATAAAAATATAATAACGCTTTTACATGAGGGAGAACAAATGAATGTCAACAGTGCAAGGTGTTGAGAATGGGATGGAATATGGTAAAAATACAATCAATGCAAACTAGAGTCTATAGTTAACAGAAACACTGTAAATTCTTCCTTTAAATCTAACAAAGGACACTATAACAAATGTCCTCATATATTGTGGCAGCGAATGCCTAATTATGTGATTATACCAGGAACCCTTGATTGTTTACTTAGGATGGATTGCATGAATTGTGTGAATAAAACTGTTTTAAATAAACAAAGATACAAGTGCTGGAGAAAATATGGAGAGGGAAAGAGGTACCTATTTCTAGGGAAATAGAATGGTGCAACCCCTCTGGAGGGCAATATAATGGTTCTACAGGACACATAGTTTTCCATATGATCCGGGAATCCTGTTATTAGGTGCATACTTGGAAGAACTGAAAGCAGAAACTTGAATGGAAATTTGTACACTGGTGGCAGTATTCAAGAGTTGCAATGGATGAAGGTGGCCTAAGGGTACATCTACTGATGAACAAAAGGGTGAACTTATGTTTTATACATACAATGGAATATTGAGCAGCTGCAAGAAGAAATGAAGTATGAGGCATGCAACAAGATAAATGAAACTTGAGGACAATATGTTGAAAGAAATAAGCTAGAAACAAAAAGATATTATATTGCCTCACTAATATGGACTAATTATAATGTGTAAACTCTGAGGATTGAATTCATAAGTATGGGTTATCAGGGGAAGACTTATTGTAAAGGTTTCTAGATTGTAAACTCTAACAGCAGTCACATCAATTCCTGAGTTGTAACTGTTAGTTATTTCTAAATTCCGAGATACTGAGCTCTTTGTGTATAAACTGGTTGTACCCTAAAATTTTGGGTATTTGTGTGACACCTAAGACTGAGAGCTAGAGTTTTGCAGCTAAGAGAGTCAGCATTATCCTATATATCAATTGTTTAAAAAGCTGAAAAAGACATCAGATTTCAATTACAGATATGAACGAAGCTGATTTGGTTATGACTAAGGTAAATCAGGCTAAAGGGTACTTTAAAACTTCAACTTCTGTATGAGACCAAAGGAAGAAATGTTCTTTGGTGCAAAATTTATATTTCCTGTAGCACACTATTTAATTTAACTTATATGGTCCGTATATTTGAACACCATAATTTTGCGAAATCTTGAATAGGGAGTATTCTAATAAATAGTTCTAAGTCTGTGGAAATGTCCAAATGAAAGCAAGTCTATAAAAATGTCCAAATTAAGACACCAACAACAGGTTACCTTCATTCAAGAAAGTTCGATGAAGGTCAGGGTTTCTCTCTCAACTGGAAAGGCACATGGTGAACATGGTGACAGCTGCTAGCTTTCTCTCCAGGCTTCTTCTTTCATGAAGCTCCCCCAGACACCATATTCTTTCTTCATCTCCAAAGGCCTCTGGCTGCATGGAATCTGTGATTCTCGTGGCTCTGTGGCTTTGTCCAAAATATTTATTCTTTTAAAGGATCCCAGTAAACTAATTAGGAGCTACCTGGAATGGATGGAGTCACATCTCCCTCTAGTCCAAGGTTAATACACACAATTGGGTGAGTCACATCTCCATGGAGATAATCTAATCTAGTTTCTAATCTATAGTGCCAAATTAGGATTAAAAGGACCACTTACTCCCACAAGATTGTATCAGATTTAAAACATGGCTTTACTAGGGTACATAATCCTTTCAAACTGGCACAGGTAGTGAGATTTTGTTGGTTTTGTACAGTTTGGTTGGATGCCCCAATACATCCTAGAATAATTTGGGCAAAAGATAAAAAAAAAAATTGCAAAGTTCCCTTGAAGTAATGGGGGAAAATGAGGAAATATTAAACTTCACTACCTGAGGAAGACCTGCTATTTTTGCAAGCATTGGGGACTACCAATTTAACAAGTCAAGCCTTTGATCTTGGGGGCTGCACTTATGAAACTTATTCCTGCAAAAGCGAAGCTAAGCCTATGTATAATATGTCTAAGAGTCACCCCCAGAGACCCCCTTTTGTTGCTCAGATGTCTCTAAGCCGTCTCTCCAGGTGAGCTCACTGCCTTCTCCCCTATATGGGACATTACTCTCAGGGGTGTAAATCTCCCTGGCAACATCGTTGGGGGATGAGCCTAGCCCTGGCATCATGGGATTGAGAAAGACTTCTTGACTAAGAAGGGGAAGAGAAATGAAACTAAATAAAGTTTCAGTGGTCAAGAGATTTCAAATAGAGTCAAGAGGTCAATCTGGAGGTTATTCTTATGCATTATATAGATATTCCTTTTCAGTTTTTGGTATATTGGAGTAGCTAGAGGAAAATGCCAGAAACCATTGAACTGTAATCCAGTAGGCTTGATTCTTGAAGATGATTGTAAAATTTATATAGCTTTTATAGTGTTACTGTGTGATTGTAAAAACTTTGAGACTGACATTCCCTGTATCCAGTGTATGGACAGATGAGTAAGGAAATAAAGACAATAAATAAATAAATAATATGGGGGATGGGGGTATGGGAAATACAAAAAAATAAATAAAGACTGTACCTCAGACTGGTGCCCTCCAATTCTAAGCTTTTGTTATATTTTATGAACTCCTAAAATAGCAAATAGGATATGACTGTTAACTGATATCCAAAATGTTCATATTTATTGTCATCCTGACAAGCAAAGAAGATTTCACCATGACACTCCCCTAATCATCACTCAGGAAACTGAATTTTCCACTGGTGTAAAGATAACAAAATTTCCCAACACTTAACAGCATTTAAAGAAACATTGAGTGGAATCCCAGACCAAATCCCACAGCTACATAAAAAATTGATTATAAATAATTATATGATTATAATATATAATAATATATAAGCCTAAGAATTCTGCACATCTTAATTAAGGTAAAATATTTCTTATATCCATTCACTAAATATTGTTAGCTTAGGAAATACTGGAAATCGTGATTAGGAAAGAAGGACGTGTCTAGGATGACTCTGTTTTCAGACTTGTATAATTAGGTACATGGTGGTGTCATTTATTGAGATGGAAAACACTGGAGAGAGGTGATCATTAATCCCATTTTTATTTTGGGTTTCCTCTCTCGAAGAGGATACCTTAAGTTGATATTTAGATGATGGAACCAGAATCAAGCAGAGTGAATTGGCATTGAGATATAAATTTAAGAGAAACTGGTATAGAGAAGATAATTGAAGTCAAGGGTTGGATGGGATTGTTTAAGGAGACAGTAGATAATGAGACAAGAAGGAACTTAAGGCCTAGCATTGGGTAATGATTATAACATTTAAAGATTGAGAATAGGTGGATGATTCTACAAAGAAGAATAACTGCCAGAGAGCTAGGAGGAAAAACAGAAGAATAAGGTTTTAGGGGTACCAAAGTGAAGAGAATACTTCAAATTATGGAATGGGAAGTTAAGGCTTAAAATATACAGAATTCCCATTTGGAAAGATGGAAACATTTGGTAATAGAGGTTGTATTAGTTAGGGTTCTCTAGAGAAACAGAATCAACAGGGAACACTTGCAAATATAAAATTTATAAAAGTGTCTCATGTGACCGCAGGAATGCAGAGTCCAAAATCCACAGGGCAGGCTGTGAAGCCGACGACTCCGATGGAGGGTCTGGATGAACTCCACAGGAGAGGCTCACCAGCCGAAGCAGGAATGGGACCTGCCTCCTCCGAGTCCTCCTTAAAAGGCTTCCCGTGATTACATTAAGCATCACTCATTGTAGAAGACACTCCTTTGGCTGATTACAAATAGAATCAGCTGTGGATGCAGCTGACGTGATCATGATCTAATTCTATGGAATGTCCTCCTTGTAACAGACAGGCCAGCATTTGCCCAACCAGATAGACAGATACCACAACTTGGCCAAGTTGACACATGTCCCTGACTATGACAGAGGTAATTTAGTGATGGTAGCATAACATTGTGAACATAACAGCATAGAAATATCTATCTGAATGTGATTAAAAGGGGAAAGTACACTAAGTATAAAGGGTATACGGTAACAGAATAAAAAAAATTTTTTAATCTGTGGAATTACACTACGCAAACAGTGAGCCCTAAGTTAAACCATACACTATAGCTTATTACAAAATTGTGCTATCATCTATTGTAACACACCCATACAAGGTGGTATATGGTGTTCCTGTATTTTAGGCATGATTGTCCTGTAAATCCACAACTTCTCTAATAAAAAAACAAACAAACAGAAAACCATTAACCCCAACAACATCAAAAACAAAAATAAAATTCTTGCCATTATAAAATTGTCACTACTTCAGATCCTTGACTACTTCTACCCTATAGTTTACTGTTTAGTAGTCCCTTAATTGGAAAGCTTCATTCAAAATGTCAGAGTTTAACCACACTTTTCACATGGCAGAGTATCCATGTGAAGTTACACCTACAGCTATGTGATTACTTAAATCTACCAGTAAACTGTATCTGTTATTATCTAAGTATAAAGATTATATTTTTAGTAAACATTATTCTAGTTAATTATTTTTAAAGTTTACCTTTTAAAAAGAGAGAGACCTAAGTTTCAAAAGGCTGGCAACTAAGAAGTCAGGTAAAATGCCGAAAATTGCCGCATAGGGCATCATGGAAGACTGCTGGGGAGATGTGAAGTGTGAGGAGCAGTTAGCCTTTTGAAGATGAATGGGGATAAGAGGATACAGAAGGATATCCTAAACAGAAGGAACAGAATATGCAATGACCCAGAAGCCAAACAGATCATGACGGGTTTAGGACCAAAAATATATTAAGTAGATGGGAGGGGGGCAACTATATTATGGAATGAGAAGGAAGAAATGAGAGGAAATTGGGCAGGGTCCAGCTTATGCAGGGCTTTGTAACTATCTTAAGAATTTATAGTACTGTGAAACCACACAGGGTTATCCAGATGAAAACAACATGAGATTTTCTGTTTAGAAAAACCATTCTGACTGTAATATATAGAATATATGGGAGAGGGCTCTGACAGGAAGCAAGGAGACCACTGGAAGCTTCCTCCTGGTATTCATGAAAGAGACAACAGAGTCAGATAAGAGATGATGATTTAGAGCTGCACTGTCCCTTATGCTGGCCACTAGCAACATGTGGCTTTTGAGCACTTGAAATGTAGCTAATGCAAACTGAGAATATAAAATATCTCAATAATTTTTCATAATGAATACATGTTGAAATGACCACATTCTTTGACATATTGGATTAAATAAAATATATCAAAATTATTATTATTATTATTATTATTATTATTATTTTTGCATGGGCAGGCACCAGGAATCCAACCCAGGTCTCAGGCATGGCAGGCGAGAACTCTGCCTGCTGAGCCACCATGGCCCACACTGATTTTTCATTTTTGTTTAAGTATTTATTATGGCTACTTGAAAACAAACTTTTACATATGCAGCTTACATTGTATTGCCATTGGACAGTGTTTATCTAGAGCCTTGGCACTGGGAATGGAGAAAGTTGGATGAATAAAGAAATATTGAGAAGAGGAGTCTGACAGGACTTGCATACCAATTAGTATGGAGGATATAGATTTGTTGGTAGTAAATTAAAGAGGTTCCTTTGAAAAAAACCTTATTTATATTTTCCATCAAAGAAGAGAGTTCATCTGTCTGGCTTTAAAGTGCCAAGTTACTGGGTTAAATATTTGAAGAAAATATAAAAGTTCTAAAAGAGCTGGTTGGATTTCCAGGAAGCATTGAAATCCAGTTGAGACTGGAGAGAGGAAAGCATGGAGCCAGAAGTTTGAGAATTGACAGGAGTATGAATGAAGAAATGAATATAAAAATCTAAAATGGGAAGGGAAGGCGATAAAGAGAGGAATGGGTTTGACCAGGATGTTTGACATATTCTATGAGGTCAAATAAATGACAGCTGTGGCTGGGGTGGGGGGGGGGATGATGGAATTATTATTTCAAAGATGGGGAGTTTCTTGATGATGATAGGGCCCAAGAGTGGCAACCTGAACGGGAGTGGAGGTGAAGATTATTAAAAATGGAAAATCAAGGAACTGAGAGACCTGAGACATGCATAGGGAAATTTAAACCACCTCAGGAGGATGATGGTAAGGGTTTGGGAGGAGCAGACACGAATTAGGCCAGATGTATAAATCTTCAACAAATGAAACAGAGGGAGATGGCAGTGACAAGAGGGAGGGAGACTTACAGCATAGTAAATATCCAATAAATGTCAGACACTTCACTTAACAAATTAATAATTTAACTTGATTTACATATGATTTTATATGTAATTTCACTTATCCTTCTCTCTACAAACGCATGGAGACATGTACTTGTATATTCTTTCTTTCTCTCCTTATCTCCTCTCTCTCCACACACACATATACACACTCACTCACATATGCAACCCCTTCTGATATAGGCAAATCCTGTTTAGGCAAAAACTGTGTTTCAGAGAATCTGGAGGAAATATATCAAATTGTGCATTTTCTTTTTGTGATGCGGAAACAAACAAACAAACAAAAAGTTGGAGAGTTTTCTAGCACCATTGTGCTAGTTTGAAAGGATGTATGTCCCCTAGAAAAGCCATGTTTTAATCAAAATCCCATTTCATAAAGGCAGAATAATCCCTATTCAATACTATATGTTTGAAACTGTAATTAGATCATCTCCCTGGAGATGTGATTTAATCAAGACTGGTTTTTAAGCTGGATTAGGTAAAGAAATGTCTCCACCCATTTGGGTGGGTCTTGATTAGTTTCTGAAGTTCTATAAAAGAGGAAACATTTTGGAGAATGAGAGATTCAAAGAGAGCAGAGCAGAACCACATAGCCACGAGAAGCAGAGTCCACCAGCCAGCGACCTTTGGAGATGAAGAAGGAAAAGGCCTCCCGGGGAGATTCATGAAAACAGGAAGCCAGGAGAAGCTAGCAGATGATGCTGTGTTCGCCATGTGCCCTTCCAGATGAGAGAAGAACCCTGACCGTGTTCACCATGTGCCTTTCCAGATGCAAGAGAAACTGTGACTGTGTTTGCCATGTGCCTTCTTAGATGAGAGAGAAACCCTGAACTTCATCTGCCTTCATGAACCAAGGTCTCTTTCCCTGGATGGATGCCTTTGATTGGACATTTCTATAGACTTGTTTTAATTGGGACATTTTCCCGGCCTTAGAACTGCAAACTAGCCACTTATTAAATTCCCCTTTTTAAAAGTCACTCTGTTTCTGGTATATTGCATTCCAGCAGCTAGCAGACTAGAACAACCATTAACAACAGAAACTTCAGAAATGTCCTCAAACAACAGTTTCAAAAGTCTAGGTGGTAGTACATGCATGTACATGCTGGAGAAGCATTTTTGATGACAGATATTTATTGTGAGAACAGTGCTGAACTAGTAGTCAGAAGACTTAGTTTCCAAATTCCATTGGTTAGTTTTCAGTCAGGTATTGTTGGAAATACATTTAACCTTACTTGAATCTCCATCTCTTTATCTCAGAAGACAGGTGAACTTTATAATTCCTACAACTCAAGGGTCTTTACAAGGACTCAGTAAGTAAATGGCCAGAAATTTCCTATAAGGTCTAAATGCTCATCTAAGGTATCTGAGGAGACTACTGATCTAAATCCAGTGAAGATTTTTTTATCAAAGCCCTTATAATACTGATAATATTCACATTCATAATGCTGAATTAGGAATTTGAACAGTATGTTTTCTGAAGGTTATTGATTTGTTTATTGATTACTGTATGTTGTGGGGTTGGGTTTTTTGTTGTTGTTGTTTTAGGGTGTTTTTTTTTTGCATCGGGACAATTCCAAAATACATTTTTAGATTTCCTTAAAAGTGTGAACTTGGGTCATCCTACTGGAACAACCTAAGTTGTTTGTTTAAAATGCAGTTTCCTCAGCCTTTTGGCTTAGACTTGAGAATCTGTATTTTAGACAAACATCCTAATTTATGCTAATTTTTATAATAACTTTATAGATATATAATTCACATATCATACAATTCACTAAGTTAAAATGTATAATTCAATGGTTTTAGTTTATTCTCAAAGTTGTGCAACAATCACCACAAAATTTGAGAACTATGGGGTTAGTTAAAGGTTTTATGGCAGCTAGGGCTGCTCTGTGGTCAATCTATAAAGAACACCCTACCCCAAGCCTAAGTATAATGAATAATAGACAAAGAAAAACAAAAAAACATTGCGTGTCACCCAGCTAATCTGCTTTCTTATTGCTGGTGGCCTCCTACTAAAAAAATTCCCTCCATTTTACAAATGTGTTAGGAGGCACTATAGGGGAAAACATTGGCCACATTGCCAAAGTAGCGTGTGATTTTCCTCCTTCCTGAAAATCTGGCAAGCCTTGGCCTTCTCTTTCCACCTGTGATCAGAGAGTTTGTAAGGGGATAGAATCAAGATTCGGCTAATGTTCCTCAGCTACTACTAAGGCTCGTCTAATCTAATGGTCTTTTACTCTAATTAGGAATTAAGGATCAATACAACTTCCAAATGATTCTAGACAGAGCTTGTCCTTCAGTAGCTTATTGACATTTTCAGCTTGTCACCTTCCAGAATGCCATTGTTCGCTCAGTTCCATTTCTGTTTGCTTTTAAGGGAAAGACTTTTTAATGAAAACACTTAAATGGTACCAGAAATGGGAAGGTATAAGCCAAAAACACTCCAGGCTTTTGTAAGAGTCATACTCTATTTAGGCTGATGTTTAATATATTTTGCAAAATGCTTTTCCTACTCTGTGAGGAGAAAATGTTCTGGAGAGAACATTTTGAAAAAGGTAGATAAGATCTTTACTGATTTTCACAGAATTTTTTTTTTAACTTTCAATATGGTAAATTTTTTAAACACCATATTCATTTATGAGATATATATATATAATATATTGTGCATATTAAGTGTAGAGGCGCACCTAATGTATATGTGTGTGTGTGTGTGTATATATATATATATACGCATGTAAGATGCATGCACACAAATCTAGGCCTCTGTTTTCTTCCACTGGAATTGAAAGTGACTCTAGGGACAGGGTCATATCAACAATATCTGAATTTGATTATGAGGAGGAAAATGACAACCAGAACAAAACTCATACACACTTATAAAAGTTTTAGAGCAATCTGGATGAGAAAAGCAAGGCCTAAAGGGTTTGTAACCAAACTAGAGCACACACTTTGCTGCTTTCCCTAGAAAAGGTAGTTGTACCTTTAGAGGAAGTCATTAATTAAAATGAAATACTCAAATATGATTTTCAGGATGAGACCCTAAAAACTATAATTAAGTTCTACCCCCTGTAAAGAGCCAAGTAATATATTTTCAAGATCATGACGTTAAAATGAAGGCAAAGTGCAAGTTATGTTTTAAAGTTGGTTATTTTCCTTGGCTCTATCCCCAAATTGTCAACTCAGTTAAAGCCTAGCTCCAACTATCTATAAATCGTTTCCAAATTCCAGAGAGTACTGTCTGGGAGCATTGTTCAAACTACATATATATATCCAAGCATGGTTTAAAACAAATGCCCCCACAGCATTACCTAAAAGCAGCCCCTAGAAACAGGAAATATTTTGTCATCATGCACTTGACAATTTTTGTTTGCCATCAACCAAGTCACAAACTTAACGCTCAGCTTTCCCAGTCAGTCTTTCAGGGACCCAAGTCACCTCCTTCTCTTTGGGTTTCCATCCTAACATTTAGAAAAACAATAATGTCACTTGAGTCATGAAGCCCTTTGTCTCTATGTACAGTACTAATTTTAATATTGACTCTCTCCTAAAAGCTCCAAAATATTTTAAGGATTTTTTTTTTTTTTTTTTGCAGAATTAAGCTTCCAAGCTTGCATTTTTTTAAGTGCTTCCAAATTTTTTCTTAACATATGTTGCATGAAGTCTGTCCTATTAACAGAATCCACTTCTCTTCCAGATAGTATAAAAATCCAAAGATTTAGCTTTTCAGAGAGGTGTTTCTAGTTTGTACAATTAATTTGAGCTCCGTGTTTAGCTCAAATCAATTTGTTTATATTAGATTCTTCCATGAATCTAATCTATGGCTGTCAAAGTTTCTGAGTTCAAATCCATTTCTGGAACACCCATTTTGATGCACATCTGGGTGGGGCCACATTTCTTTGCACTCTTGAGAACAGTGAAAGATTTTTTTTAATGAAGACAGCATTAAAAATTTGATTCTAACATTTTTGAGCAGTTCTCCTTTGCTTCCCCCTTCCACTCAGAAAACTCTTATTTGACAATCAAAGAATTTGATGAATATGTGTAGTGACTAAGGAATTTTAGAGCAGCGTTATTGTGTGATTAAGCACACTGATGGTGCAGTCAGACCGTCTGGAACTGGATGTTAATTCTGCCACTTCCTACCTGTGCAAACTTGAGAATGTTACTAGCCTCTCTGTGCCTCAGTTTCCATATCGGAATAACAATAGGTAAATAGGGATTGAGTTGCTAATATAGGCAAAGTACTTACAACAATGCCTGGAACACAGAAGCAATAAATGTTAACTATCTCTGTCTAACTGCATTAAAGAGAATAAAGTCTATAAATCAATTATCAGGAATACAGATACCATAGTTTGGAAGCTACATATTAAGAGATCCTCAGGATACATAAAAAAATTAATTCTAGAAGGAATTTGACAGAAGTTCCTTTGCAGAATCTCACATATTGCCTTGAATTTCAATTTGCTTTATAAAGAAATAATCATATAATATGTAGTATTTAAGGGATTTATGTAGTATGTAGTATTTAAGGTATTTGTGATTATATGAGTTTTGATATCCGTTTCATGATGGAGTTAAGATTTGATTGACATTTTTTCCGGCATGGTTTTGACTAATCTGAGCCATCATGATCCTGAAATTCTACCATGACAACTGTACAATAAATGGTTGGAGCATTATGCAGGGGTGTAATGCAGGAGAGGGCGGGAGGGTTCCATGCTCCCACCCACCAGGATGACTGTTCATAAACTCTATCCCAATCATTCACAGACTTGTGGCAAGGCCAAAAACTGAAACAAACATCTGGAGTGTAATTTAGGATGATTAATTCTTAAATTATCTTGTTTTGGCTTTTAAAAAAGTTCAGTTCTACTGGCAATGACCCAGCTACAAGTTTCTGCCTACAAGCGTGCTTGAAATATTTTAGCTATTGACAGGGCCTTACTTGTTTGTTAAAGGAATGGGCAGAGCACATGATAAAAAATTCTCCATTCGAGATTGGAGATTAAGTAGATTTGACTCTTCAGTGGGGATAACCTATAGAATATGTGTCCTGAGAACATGAAGAGAATAGTGATGTACCTAAAAAATTCAGTGCCAAAATAATGACTAGGACTTTCTTGGGTTATATGAATCCAAATTCACTACATTCTATGCCAAGTAATTTAGCAATCAATGGTTTTCTGTTTTATCTTGTTCTTTAGATCTGTCATCTAGGTAAATCTCACCTTCCTGTATAGAATTCAGGACTCTCATTTCTCTCTCACCTCCTTCAGCATTTGCATTGTGTTGAGCTATTTATTCAAATATGTTATAGCTTCACAACAGAGATCCTAGCCCTGATCTCAAACTCTCAAGATATTGCCCAGTATGTTGTTGGCAGAACCACTACTCCTCAGTTAATCTGGGTGGGTGGAATGGGCAATAGACTCCCTAAAGGCAAATATCTTGTGTGTGTTGAGTTACAGCCCATACCTCCAGATGGGAAATTCACAATTAAAGCCAGAGTTCAGTTCAACTGCTGTGGGAGGCTGAGAGGAGTATGCAGTGATGGGAGTTAGATCATTGTGACTCCTTCCTTAAATGTGGACACCCCATGTAAATGCACACAATTTACAATTCACTCAGCAACACTAAAGCTGATCATTGGGCTCAGCTCTGCAAATATAGAAATAGATGATATTCCTTTTTCATCTTATCATCAAGGGGCTAATAATTCATAAAAATCATACCTTGAGATAACAGGTTAGAAAACACAAAACAGTACTTGTATTTTGAATAGAGAATTTCTCAAACGTAAAAAAAAAGTAAATATTAAAATGAAGAGAAAACCAGCTGAAATTGTTTTGTCTTTGTTTTTGCCTATAAAGTGACCAAGTATGATTGTAGCAATGTAGTAATGTTCACTCTTGGTAATAAAAGCTCAAGCTCCATACATTTGTCATCTCCAACAAAAAGGGTAAACACTAGCCTTTATGGCTTTGACATTCTGAGATAAGGAGAGTGAACAGATTTACACAGATTTTAAAATAAGAAATTTCCAGACAATTAAGTGATGCAGCTTTTTACATGCCTTTAATTTATAACCCCACTTGTGTATCCAGGGAAGATCTGATTTAAAAATTACTACAGCTTTTAATTAGGACAGATCATTAAGCAGGACAATCTGTATTTGATTCAAAGAACTCTTGATTATTTATATTGTTTCATATTTTACCCTGATCTTAGTTATGTGTCAATACGTTTGTTAAAGTAACTTTTCTGGCTTATTATTTTTAGGCTGCTAATAGTATATAACACAAATTTTCCTACATTTATGATTTCAAGAATTTTTTTAATGTCTTGCAAACATCTAGGTGTAGAAAGGAATATAAACCAAGCTAGCCTTACACTTCACAACAATATCTTTCCAAGGCAATGGAAAAAACATCTTAAGAATTTCAAATAAAAAAAATTACTAAAATATTTTACACTTAAATAGCTATCTTTCAGGCATGAAGGCAAAAGAAAGACCTTCTTAGATATGGTTTATCTACAGAAATATAGTATCCTGTAGTTATAGTCCAGATAACCCAATGAGATGATTCTAATTTAAGAATACAGAAGTAGTAATATGAAAGAACTTGCAAATTTCAGTTTGGACCGCTCCCATTAATCCGTTTGAAAATATGATATCAGATGAATTCTACAGCCTTTGGACAATCTTTTTTTTTCTCTTTTTATTAATTTTTAAATTAAAAAAATTACAGGAAAGAAACACAAACATTCTTAATATGTGGTCATTCCATTCTACATACATAATCAGTAATTCACAATATCATCACATAGTTGCATATTCATCATCATGATCATTTCTTAGAACATTTGCATCAATTCAGAAAAAGAAATAAAAAGACAACAGAAAAATAAAATGAAAACAGATAAAAAAAATTATACATACCATACCCCTTACCCCTCCCTTTCATTGATCACTAGCATTTCAAACTAAATTTATTTTAACATTTGTTCCCCTATTATTTATTTTTATTCCATATGTTCTACTCATCTGTTGACCAGGTAGATAAAAGGAACATCAGACACAAGGTTTTCACAATCACACAGTCACATTGTGAAAGCTTTATCATTATATAATCATCATCAAGAAACATGGCTACTGGAACACAGCACTACATTTTCAGGCAGTTCCCTCCAGCCTCTCCATTTCCTCTTGGATTACAAGGTGATATCTACTTAATGCATAAGAATAACCTCCAGGATAACCTCTCGACTCTGTTTGGGATCTCTCAGCCATTGACACTTTGCCTCATTTCACTCTTCCCCCTTTTGGTCGAGAAGGTTTTCTCAATCCATTGATGCTGGGTCTCAGCTCATCCTTGGGACAATCTTAATCGGCACTGCTTCCTAATCTGTTCTTTGCTGTTATTTTTTTTAACTTTTCCCATTACATGAACATGGATGTTTATTTGAAAATCTTTACCTCTCAATTTATATAAAATCTCTCATCGCATTTAATATCAACTTAAGTACTATCTGTTGTTCTTTAGTTGTTTTTTTTTAACTTCTTTATTGTATAGTATAACATATATTCAAAGCAAAGAAACAAAAAAGCAATAATTTTCAAAGCAATCTTCAACAAGTAGTTAAAGGACAGACCTCAGAGTTTGTCATGGGCTACTATACTGACCCTCTCAGATTTTTCCTTCTAGATGCTCCAGAATATGGGAGGCTGGATGGTTTAAATATTTTTTATCATCATGATCGACTTTTTTCCTTCTTTTTTTGTGAAAAATAACATATATATAAAACAGCAATAAATTTCAAAGCACAGCACCACAATTAGTTGTAGAACATATTTCAGAGTTTGACATAGGTTACAATTCTACTATTTTAGGTTTTTACTTTTAGCTGCTCTTGGATACTGGAGACTAAAAGAGATATCAAATTAATGATTCAGCATTCACATTCATTTGTTAAATCCTATCTTCATTGTATAACTCCACCATCATCTTTGATCTTTCCATTGCTCTCTTTAGGGGTATTTGGGCAATGGTCATTACAAATTTTTCATATTGGAAAGGTGTTCTTTAGTATTATCTATTGTTAAAAATCATAAACTACTTTCAATTAATGATCACATGATTATCTCTGATCAATCTTCAAATCTCCCTAATATAAAAATAAAATAATAAAATAAGGCCTAAATTCCCAAGAAGAAAAAAGAATGTGAGAAGAAATTATAGGAGACAATAGGCCACAAATCTGTGGAAGAAGGAAAGCAGATAGATGAACTCTGGAAAAGTTCAGATATTAGAGACATCACGTATCTCAAAAGGTGAGATAGTGGCTAGAATTGAAAGTGGAAGGACTAATTGGAAGTCTGAAAAATGAGCCATTAGGCAATCACATTCCTACACCCCACACTACCCAGCCAAGCAGCTACCCACTCAACTCAACCATTCTTTAATCCTCTCCTCTGCCCCTGTTCTAGTTTGCTAGCTGCCGGAATGTAATATACCAGAAACAAAATGGCTTTTAAAAAGGGGAATTTAATAAGTTGCTAGTTTACAGTTCTAAGGCCGAGAAAATGTCCCAATTAAAACAAGCCTATAGAAATATCCAATCAAAGGCATCCATCCAGGGAAAGATACCTTGGTTCAGGAAGGCTGATGAAGTTCAGGGTTTCTCTCTCAAGTGAGAAGGCACATGGCGAACACAGTCAGGGCCTCTCTCTCAGCTGGAAGGGCACATGGGGAACACGGCGTCATCTGTCAGCTTTTTCTCCTGGCTTCCGGTTTCATGAAGCTCCCCTGGAGGCGTTTTCCTTCTTCATTTCCAAAGGTCACTGGCTCATGGAATCTCTGCTTTGTGGTGCTGCTCTCTCTGAATTGCTTTCTCCAAAATGTTTCCTCTTTTATGGGACTCCAGAAGCTAATCAAGACCCACCCAAATGGGTGGAGACATATCGTCACCTAATGCAGTTTAACAACCACTTTTGACTAAATCACATCATCCAGGGAGATGATCTGATTATAGTTTCAAACATACAGTATTGAATGCAGATTATTCTACCTTTATGAATGGGATTTTGATTAAAACATGGCTTTTCTAGGGGGCATACTTCCTTTCAAACCAGCACAGCCCCCCATATAGGTAAATATTACCTTCCTGAGGTTTCAGGCTCCTGGTTTTCTTTCTGTTTTTAGCAGAACCAGAGATTTGCTATCCAGATAAATTAAACCATAAAGTCTCCATACTTGGGGAGACAAGGCACAACAGAGAATGGGAAGTTAGCCCCCTGCCGAAGGTAGTATGTGAAACTGCTACAGAATTTTGACACATCTCAGCCCCATTCCCTGCTTGGCAACTAGAAGGACTCATCAGGAAGGAAACTGGAGTGTATAGTAAGCAGAATAGTGCACCGCCAAAAATGTACATTTCTCAATCCCTGGAATCTGGAAATATGTTATGTTACATGGCAAAGGGCAATTAAGTTTGCTGATGTAATTAACATTGTTAATCAACTGATGTTAAAAGAAGACATTATCAAGAATTCTCCCAGTGGCCTCAATGTAATCACAAGGGTCCTATAAATGTAGAAGAGGTACTAGAAAAGTCAGAGTGGTGAGATGTGAGAAAAACACTGCCAGCCCGTTGCTGAATATAAATATGGAATGGGGGCCATGAGCCAAGGAAAATCTGAAAAAGGTAGGAAATCTGATTTTCTCCTAGAGCCTCCAGAAAGGAAAACAGACCTGCCCAAATCTTGATTTTAGGTGAGACCTGTTTTGGACTTCTAAACTACAGAACTGTAAGATGATAAATTTTGTTTGAAATCACTAAGTTTGTGGTAGTTTTTTACACAGCCATTGAAAACTAATAGAGTCTGGAAAAATAAAGAGCCAAGAATTATGAATACTTTGATGAGTTCCTCTCTTTTCCCCCTATTGTAAAGCCTAAATTCAACAAACTTTCTTCCCATTGCATACTGCAATGCTCCAACCCACACGTACACAGGAACAGAGCCTGTAATTGGCATACAGATTTTGTCTCTTGAATCTAGACAGATAGCCCAATTATTTCCAGAAATGTGGATGAAACCTCCAAAATAGAAAAAGGAGAATTAAAACTAAAGTTAAATTGATTGCAGAAGAAACATAAGTGGGGGAGGGGCAGAAAAATGTGCTTAAAAATCTACAATTAATATAATAAAATAACTTACAGAAGATATTGCATCCATAAATCAAGAACTGCTTATTATTGAAGAGAAAGAAGTAGAAGGGAAGGTAGAGAGAACAAGAGTTCAAAGAAACTATAAATACATGGCAGCATAAATTTTAAAAACTAATAGAATTGTTGCAATGTAAAGTTGGAGAAATCCTTCAGAAAAGTAGTATAAAGGCAAACAAGGTAACAATAGGAGAGGAAAGATAAGAAAATTAAGGATATCAACCTAGGAGATCGAAAATCAGATCAATAATAATTTCAGAAAGTGGAAAAGAGAGAAACAGCATGCACATAAATGGGTAAAAAGAAATGATCAAAGATATAACATAAGAAAACATCCTATTACTGAAGAACATGTTCCCATTAAATACTTGGTATGAGGAACGAAAAAAAAGACATCAACACACATGCTGCTAAAATTTCAGAACACCTGTGATTAAAGGTAAGCGTTTCCAGAGAGAAAGCAGTTTATTATATGCAAGCAAGTGTTACTGCAAACCCAGAATGCCGTAAGTGGGGAGAAATGCCTTTAGTGTCCCAAGAGAAAATAACTTTTAACCTTAAATTATCAGCTCAGAATGAATAAAAAAAATCTTTCAGACAAACAAGTTCTTAAAAAAATGACCTAGCGGGCGGCTGCCATGGCTCAGCAGGCAGAGCTCCGACCTGCCGTGCTGGAGGTCTGGAGTTCGATCCCTGGTGCCTCCTGCCCATATGCAAATTAAAAAAAAAAATGACCTCTCAATGTATGATTTGCTCTATACAAATGAAGGAGAACATAAAAAAAGAAAAAGTCTTGGATCCAGAAAATTGTCAACACGGAGGAAAGGCAATGAGAATTCTAAGGACAACAGCAGAGGACTTACAAATCTGTCTGTGTGATTGGAACAAGAGAGGGGAAGTTGTGCGCACGCGCACATACACAAACACACACACACACACACACACACACAGGATGGGGGGTTAGAAGGAAGAAGAGAAAAGACAGAACAGAAAAGAAAAAAAAGAAACTTGATATGTTTTTCTCCATTATTATGTCTTCTACTTCAGTATGACAGCTCGATGCAAAAAAAAGTTAAGATGAAGTTTTTTTTGGGGGGGTCGGGGGTTAATTATGTTAGGTGCACAGATAGTAAAGTGAACACCAACAAAAATAGGCAATGATTAAATCCAGGGAAAGCAAAGTTGTAGAAGAAATGAAATAAAATCACAATGCACTACCTGCTCATCTATAAACAATATTTACATAAACATAGAAATAGAAACAATTTGCGTTGATTTAACCAAAAATTTTGATATAAAAATATTTGGAGGGTGGAGAGGAGGGGAAGAGTACTAAAGCCTCATCTTTAAGAGAAGGGAGGTAATAAGTAATGTCTAAAATCAATAACTATATAAATGAAATTAAAAGCATTAAGGGATAACGGTAGAGACCAGAAAACGTGGGGAAAGGGACTAGAGGGAGTGGAAGGTGGAGACAAGGACTCCTCATTTTGTATTTGTCTGTTAAAATTATAAGTATATACTTACTTTTGCATAAAATTAAAATAAAAAACAGCTAAATTATTTACAAAATTGTGAGCTACACTGAGGGAATTATTACACATAAGCCCCTTTCCTCCCTTCCGTAAAACAGAGCTACATAAGTAGTCATTTTTATTGCTAAGAAATGCTATGAGTTTCTACATCTTTAAAACTCATGTTGTTTACCTGAGTCATCTTTTTTAATGGAAAAAGATTAAAAAACCATCCAGTTGTAGGTATTGTCATCTAAGACAAATGAACATTCCTTTGTTAATTATACTTAAAACACAATATACATAGTTTTTCTTAACTACATGGAACAAATATTTGATGTATATAGAAATATAGTGAAGATATCTCAGTGTAATTTTTGTTTTCTTAACATTTCTGTATTTTCCCATTTTTAAAACTTAAATAGGTATTTATAACCAAGAAATGCAGATATTAGTTTAAAACACAATTTAAAATAAAACATAAACATAATTTTTTATGTAACATGATAACTATACACACACATAATATAAAGAAAAAATAATACATTACATTTTAATGGTGGTTATGTTCTCTGATGGACTAATAAGCTTTTCTTTTAATTTTCTATATTTTTGAAAATTCAGTAACAACATTTTAATATTTCTAAATGTTAAGTAAAGTTTTCCTTAAATACAGTGTTAGCAACTTCTTTAAATTTAACCCAAATTATTTTACTATAGATAGCAAGGTTATGTGAAGGGAGCTGCTATATGTGGATATATTTGGAAATAAAGGGATAAGGAGAATTGAGGTAGTTTCTATAACTTTAATTCTCCCCCTGCCCATTATGTAGCAGACTTTTGGTTTTGAAGGAGTTGACAAGCATCTCAAATGACAAGCAGTTTCAGAGATGGGTCATGAAGTGTTATACAGATTAGGTTAATCACATTTCCCTTGGCACAGTCATTGGTTCAGGATTTATTCTAATCCCGGGCTAAGCCAATCAGTGCATGGCAATCCCTGGCCATAGTCTTTGGTTCTGGGATGGCCCAGTCACCTTAGGGAAGGAACTGTGTTCCTAGTTAGAGGAACAGTATTACAACATTATCTCTCTCTCTTTCTCTCTGTGGATTTTGGCAGCCACCTTGAGAAGTTAGCTGGAAGTCAAAAATCAAAACACAAAGGAGGGTAAAAACAGAAATAATCATAGGAAAATAGTCATGTTTGAACAACACCTGATGCCCACTACAAGATTGAGATGGTTCACTACCTGAGACTATAAATCCCCTTTATTGTGCAAATGAGGTTAAACTCAGCAAACTTAATTTTTTTTTAAGTTCCAGTTTCTCTCTTTTTTTTTTCTGCAAACCAAAGTATTTTACCTGATAATATAGTGAGAGGAAATTCTGAGTGTTACTCATGTCCTGGGCATATTATACAAGTTATTTCATTTATTCTGCACAAAACCATGCTATTAGCTTTTATTACTCATATAATACCAGGGATAGTGATATTGGTAATTTACCGAAGATTACAAACTTACAAGACTTTCACTTATTTTAATTTTTCTCAGTAAGAACAATTTTTAAAAAACAAAGCTTTACCATATGTTTTTCTTTCTATTTTTGCATGAGCAGGCACCAGGAATTAAACCCGGGTCTTTGGCATTGCAGGTGAGAACTCTGCCTGCTGAGCCACTGTGGCCCACCCTACCATATGCATTATAACAATTCATATAAGGAAGAACATTCTAATCAGAAATTAAGGCCATCTTAATCAGAATTAAGATGGTCATGATCTCAGAACAAAAGACGATCCTTCTCAAGGAAGAAAAGACATCATTACATGGATATTTTTACCATGGATGGGTGAAATCTCCATCATGTGTGGGTGCAGATTAGTTGTATAAAAAGCCACAAGGGAAGTTTGTTTAAAAATACAAATTCATGGGCCTGCCTATTGGATATTCTGATTTAATAGGAGTTGAGTAAGGTCTGGAAATGTGATCTTTCAAAAGCACATCAGGCAATTCTAACATATAGCCAGTATTGAGAACCACTGTTCTGGGAGACATAAGGTATTCTTCAACTAGAACAGGTCTCTTTTCCCTGCTTTCCACAGAAGTTTCTTTCTTTTTCTCCACTCTACTTCTATTTTCACTTTAGGCTGTACTCAGCCTGGGGGATTCAAGTATTATATTTCTTCTGGCCTTCAGTTTCTAATAACTAAACATCATTCCTCTTTTTCTTGTTGCCTCATTGATTACCTGGATCCATTTTGACTGTTGTTTTCTTACTCAGAACAATCCATGGAAGAAAGGAAGGTTTCTCTATGAACCATCATCCCCAAACTCATGAGAGGAAACAATGGCAAGATTATTCCCAAAGACCTCAAACCTCAGACACTTACCTTGGAAGGTGAGATGTATTTCAGCCTGGGAACAAAATAATCTAAGATAGCCAACCTTCATCAGTAATTTTATCTGAACATGTTATAGCCCTTGGGGGAATAGGATTAGATTACATTTTGAGAATAGATTCAGTGATTCCTATGATCTGATGAAAATAATGATGGTGATACAATCCAGTTTTCTAAAGAAATGTTCAATAGCTGATACTTCAAGGCTTCCATCTGTGCAATTCTCTAGGCTTTCCCCTCCAGTTTCCTCCAATTTCCAAGATCAGAGATTTACTGTGTTAGTTTTTAGAGCTCAACTATTGTCCACTTTCCCTCTTCCTTTTATTTTCTCTCTAGCTTTTTTTCTCTCCGTCTCTTCTCCCTGCCCTGCACTTTGCCTCTGCTTCCGATGTTTCTGGATCCATCCTTCACTGTGTCAACCTCTCCAAGCCAAGAAGATCTAATTATGTTGGTTGGTCATTACTCAGTATGTTATATTCCTATGAGGCTGATTTCTGCTCAGCTTCTGACCCTTTGGCCCAATCAACAATGATCAACATAGAAGGAGTGCTTTCACTACAAGAATGCATCTTGGTTTCAGTAGGTGTAAGGTATAGCTGGCAAGTTCGCTAAGGCCCCATAATCCATTGAGTATGATCTGTTTTAGAAAACAGCTGAAAATCCCTGGATAAGGTTAGCTAGAGAGAGACAGCAACAAGGCATCATGAACAATGACTGCCCTCCCCTTTCTTCTTTACTATATAGAGATGACAGTAATATTCTTTAAATGTCCAGATTTTTTTCAGTTATATATGAAGGGAAAGCCTACATAGGTATTTATTTGCTCTTGTTTAACAAACTCAGAATGAATGCTGTTGGTATGAGGAATTTACTCCCTGACTTCATGACATTGTCCCTGCCAACCTTGGCAACCACTAGTCTCCCTATTCTCCCTCACTTAGATATGGCCCCAGTTATAGCTGTCTATAGTTCTCTGATTGTTCCATGCATTTGTATACCAGTTCTCTCTGCCTTTTCGATCTTTCCAAACTTTATTCATCTGGCCACCTTCTACTTGTATTCAATATTTAGCACGATCACCTCCTCAAAACCTCATGAGTGAATTTGGTAGTCTCTTTGGCAGACATTATTCCTTATGAACTCAAAAGCCATTCCCTTTTTAAATTCTTACAAATGGAGCCTTGATTTTGTTCAGAAATCAGGCAGCAATATCAGAATCTTAAGAGAAGTAGCTCCAGCAACTGGTCTAGGGACTATCATGGTATCAATTTTTAGGCAATAAGACATAAAGAGAAGCCTGTTGGAGAGCTTATCCTTGATAAGCGGACAGTACAGAAGGAGAAACTCACTTGCCCACACTACCTCCTGCTTCCTGCCTTTGAATACTTTTTTTCTAGGATAAGGGTGTAAGAACACTTCTGTGCTGCAGTCATCATTTGACTTTAAGGGGAAAGCCTAGAGAATTGCACAGATGGAAGCCTTAAGGTCATTGAGCCTCTGAGCCTCAATTTGTTTAAACCTCTTCTAGTTGATTATTTTGTTACTTGCAGCTGAAAGCATCACATTCACAAACTCTGTGTGCATAAACACAATTGCTGAAATCTCTTTGTCATCTTCACTCTTAAGCAATCTTGGACTATTAACAACAGGAAACCATCTGTAATTTTGAATATTTGGACATATATTTACTTTGCCAATAAAAGTAAGGCAGCTGCACTGGCAAAAAAGATCTCAAGCTATCACTGAGTGGTAGAGTTTAGTATAAACTTATGTTGACCAGGCAAATTGTTTTTGCAGTGTGCCTGCATATGGAAATACAAGAAGGACAACTTCTTTCAGTTGACTAGAAATAAAAATAACTTCTGGTCGAATGATTTGGGCCAATAAAAGGCCCAAACCTTAAATTATGGGAGCCAAAAATTATCCATCATCAGCTATATATGTTTCTTGGTCTATATTATTTCTGTCCCAGACACTGGAAGTCTGGACTTCTCCCAGAGAAGATAACTGTCATCTTGTCACATGACTGCAATTGGCAAGTTTCACCCAGAAAGTTTGGCAGAGTCTTAGAACAGGACTAACATATGTTTTATGTATGTGTGGGTAGGTGTATATATAGCCATTCATCCACATACATATATGTATACTTATTTATTTATAAGCTCTATTTAAAATTAGAAAAATTAATTTAGATGCACATGGATAAGTCACACAAATTAGCACTAGTTTAAAAGGCATTAGTATACTTTATAAGAAATCATCCTGATTTTTTTAAAGTAAAAATGCCAGTGCAAATTTTAAAAGCACAACATCTCGTTAACAACTTTTATCTTTAGGTTATTGCTCATCTATATCAATGATTCATTCACTCATTCAATAAATAATTGTTAAACACAACTACAAAGACATAAAAGACACAAAGTCCTTGCTATTGAGAACTCTATGGTCTAGTAGTGGACAAAAAAAAAAAAGGAAATAATTCACTCATCCAATCATTCAAATAATTGTTGAGGGCCTTCTATATTGATCATGTGTACTAATAACACAGAGGTGAAATACAGAATCCTTACTTTCACAGCTCTTGGGCAATATTAAGGGAAGAAAAATAATAAACAAACAACACATATGCATATGAGAGAGTGATATGTGCAATAGAGATTTCAAATAGAACAATGATAGAGACTAACTAGGTGCCTACTTTTAAATGGGTAGAAGGGAAGACTCCTCTGAGATAAAAACATTTACGCTGAGACCCAAAAGATTGTTGGAGGAGGCTGTAGGATTAAGTATGGGTATTTTGCCGCTGCTTTTGTTGTGCTGTTGGGTATGTTTAAGAAAGGAACTTCCAGAAGGAACTTACGACAATTGAGTAGAGAAGTGATGATTCAGGAAGGGGTGAGGAAATAATTGAGAAATCAAACTCTTGAGAATGTGAAGGGGTATGAGATCCAGAGCAAAAATAGAGGGGTAAGTCAGTGATAGCAGAAGAGATACTTGATCTGTAACAAAGCAAAGGCAGGCAGAGAACAAGCATGGATTGAGGTGAATAGGTAGTTAGAGGGTGGAAAAATGATGGAATTCTTGTTGTACTACTTTTTTGTCAATGATTTATGAAGCAATGTATAAACTGAGAGTGTGGATAGTAAAAGCAGTATAGGAAGTTAAAGGAATAGAAAGGTATGAAATTGTCATTTTGGAAAGTGGAAATGTGAAAATTCTATGCAAGTAATAAGATTGTTCTTGACTACTCATTTGGGGTTTGCAGCCAGAATTTAAAGTGGCACTGATCAGCATAGTTCTTGTGTCTTCATCAATGTTCAGCTGTGTGGATACAAAGGGACTGTTGTGTGCCATCAGGGTTGTAGCTTGGTCAAGTGAAGGAGACAGAGGCAGGGGAGTGAACAGTGTTTTCAAATAGTGATTTAATGATATATCATAAAATCTAAGCTGGGTAGAGAGGGAAAAAGAGGCCCGAAGGAGGGCAGATTGATAGTGAGAAGGACATAAATTAGAATGATTTGAAAGTTTTCATGAAGTCAAGATGTTGCTTGTGTAGATGCGCTTGATTTAATGAGCTGTTACAATAGGAGATGGTCATTAGAGGGTGCTATGCTTGAATATGAGATTTTGGAGACGATGGACTTACTGCTGATCACTATGCCAAAAGTATGAACACAGAAGTGGGTTGTTGAGAGTGGATACTGAATAATGTTATTCTAATGTGAGGTGGGAGGTCCAAAATCTGAGCCCAAAGTATTGGATGTATCATCCATGTGAGTATTAAAGTAGCAAGAATGAATTTAGCAACAATCATAGCAGAATAATAAAAAGACAAGGTTCCAGGTGCTAAAATTATCAAAGAATGAAGGCAACTGTGATCTCTAAATGACAGCAACAAGGAGAGGTAGTAGGTGACAGTCTAATGTCACAAACTTCAAAGGAGCTGGAGGCTTGGAAGCATGAGAGAAGATAATAGATTTGGAAGTGGCACTAGAGAGCAAGAACCCCCCACCCCAGGGTCAGGCTGGTAATTATGTAGGATGTAAAATTAAAAAATAGCTTCCACCAACAATGACTAAATCAGGAGTGATGGCATCAACCAGGTTTTACCTGGCAAGAAAGCAAAGGGAAGAATCAGAGGTGAAGTCGAGGAGAAAGAGATGTTTACTGATGATGAACCATTAGCACCAGTTTGCAGTGTGGAAGGGCTTGAGATGGCAGGAAAAATGAAAAAGCACATCAGATGAGTAGATGTACAGAGTAGTAAACTTTTCCTATAAAGGGTTAAATGGCAAATATTTTAGGTTTTGCAGTCCAGATGACCTGCATTACAACTACTCAACAATGCCTTTTTAGCATGAAAATAGCCATAGACAACATGTAAATGAAAGGTTGTGGCTAATGTTCCAATAAAACTTTAATAACAAAAACAGGCAGTGTTCTGAATTGGCTCATGGATAATAAACAGAGAGCTAGTAATAAAGAAAGCTTAGACTTCTAATGATGAGTGAGGTAAATAGAAGTATGTGTGTTAATTTCTTAGCTGCTAAAACAAATACCATACAATGGGTTGGCGTAAACAGGAATCTATTGACTCATGGTTTTGAGGTTAGGAGAAGTAAAAAATTTGAGATGCCAGCAAGACAATGGTTCCCCTTCCCCACCCCACTGAAAGATAGTGGCATTCTGGAGCTGGCTATAATGATCTTTGGTCCTTGGCTTTTCTATCGCAAGACAATGTAGATGGCTGCATCTTCTTTCTCTTCCAGGTTCTGTTGACTTCCAGCTTCTGGCTGTTCCCCATGGCTTCTCATCTATGTCTCATTTTTTTGTTTGTTTGTTTATAAGGACTTCAGCTATGTTGGATTAAGGCCCATACTCTTTCAGTTCGGGCACACCTTAGCTAATAACATCTTCAAAGGTCCTATTTACAAATGGCTTCACACTCATCAGACCAGGGATTGGAACCTGAACATACCTTTTTTGGGGGGCATGATTCTATCTCCAACAAAGCATGAAGATATGAGTATCTGATATCTTCTTAGTGAAGGATAGCCAATTCAAGATGGGAGAAGCGAAGCAACCAAGCATTTGCTTGCCCCAGAAGCTCCCAGATATGGCAACCTGGTATGAGAGTAGACCTGGACATGGAACTGCTGAGATAAGGGAAAAGGAGAATCAGATTTGGTGAGAACATCTGCTTTTGTGTGGTCCCAGTGTAACACAGGTTGGTAAGGGGCTCTCATCTGGAGTTAAGGGCTTGTGACTACCTCCTTTCAAGATGCTCAGAGAAGTGTCCTAAATTGCTGTCTCTTCTCTCAGAGTGGTGAGTTCTATGTGAGAGGATAAGTTCTATGGGAGTACAGAAAGATCCATTCATCCAACTCAGGAGGAAAGAGTTAGGAAAGGCTTTATATACATGGAACCACCTTGACTGAATTTCTAAAGAAATAGTAGAAGATGTAGGCATTGATAAATAGGGGAATGACAGGGTTTTCTTACTCAGGTTATGTCTGTATCCAAAAACACAATCACTAAATAGATTCATTCAGGTTTCTCGAATAAGTTTATAAATGATTCAACAGTTTCCAATCAAGCAGAGTTTTATGTTATGTTAGTTATCAAATTGTCTATTGAGGACTGTAGTTTTTTGCATCAGACCTACACAGACTCATTATCCAGTTACTCATTATGACAACATCTTGAACTCAATCTATAGAAACAAAATTGAAAAGAGCCTTAGATTGAGATCACAGAAAATGCTAAGTAAACTCTGTACCCAGAGATAGTTTCTAGAATGCTCATTTTGAATGATTCTTGAACAACAGGTTTTCACCTTTATTTCTGAAAGATTTTAACTTCCAGATCATAACTATGCTCTACAGAATTGGGCTAAACATCACTGATGTTCTTATATTTTGTTGATATTATTGAAACAGGCTTTTCAAATGTTTAAATTATTTCCTAATAAACTAGGTAGCCCTTTACAGGGAGATAGTAACTTTTTCAGATCCCTGGAGTATAATTTGAGTACTTTGCTAATAATCTGAAGGTGTCTAATGTCCTTCTTAATAATAAATTAGGCCCTGGGATACTGGTTTGTTGCTTGTAACTTGTGAGATTTCTGCTACATTGATGACAAAAGAGATGGCCTTTCTTTTAAGAAAGGGCTTAATTTTATCTCAACTGATGAAAAACACATGCAAAGACTTTAATTTAATTAATGTGCATTAGTGTACAAACCTACCTTTATTCTTTATTTAAGCCGTATCTGCCTCATAAAAAACATACATTTTTTTTGAAGACATTTAATGGCAGAAAAAAATTCAGAATAAAATTATATATGCATTTTGCAATTATTACATGTAAAGTCTCATGCTATACTCTGTTGGGAAAACAAAGTTGAATATGGTTTGATGCCTTACATATCCATATCCTTTTGTATAAGGTAGAAATGTTCCTATATATGTTGTTATATATGAGACTGAGAAAAATCAGGAATTATGAAAGAATTTTGGAATGATGCAATATCAATTATATAAATAATAAGAGCAGTTTAGGATTATTGAAACTTTACTAATACACAATATGAAGTAACCACTTTACACGCTAATTCACTTACTTCTCACACGCTCTATGCAATAGGTACTGTTACCACATTTTAAAGATAGGGAATTGTGATTAACAGCTAGTAAGTGGCAAGCTAAGCTTCAAAACTGAGTGGCAGAGCTGTTGCAAAACTAAGTCCTAACTGCAAAGCCCTTGATTTTAATTTCTATCTCATTGTGCTTCAGAAAAACATCTTGTAAACTGGGCAGAATAAAGGACTAAAAGCTGGTTCTTGTAGGAGATGGATTTTTGCCACTGTTTACAGACAGAAAGATGTGATATTTTAACTACTAGCAATAGGTCTTCAAGAGTTCTTCCTAAAAAAGCAAAGCTGTGAGGTGACATCATCAAGATGGCAGCTTTAGACATTCCCCAAAATATTTTCTCTTAGAGACAGCTAAACAAAGGATAGTTCCAACAGGCTTGGAACTTGGGGATGATAGAGACTAGAGAAAGACTCCACAAATGCTGCATCAAGGAAACAAACAACAACAAGAACAACAAAAACCCAGACACAACAAAAAGGTAAGGGAGCAGCATGGACTTGTCGGTCTGGATCCCTTCCCCACACGCAGTCCCACATGGTTTAAGAGACAGAGAGGGGCAGTGCTCCAACTGGGCACCTACAGCCATGGTGGCTGACCATAAAGCCAGCCACATGCATGGGGCATGGAGGCCCAGGGCCACACAGACCCATGACAGGACCCTGGTTGTCAGCGTGCATGCTTATACAAAACGGCTCCCTGGAAACCAGAGCAACCAGTGGCAGAACTATTGGCAAGCAGCGTACACTCCCAGACTGGTCCTAATTGTTGGTGTATGTAAATGAAAAATTCAGATGTTTTTGAACACTGACCTCATCTGGCTCCGTGGGTCAGGATCCCTTAATGTGAAAGTTATCTAAAATGGGGAAACTGAACTGCCTGATGCTGGGTGTCCCAGGGCTGAAAGCTGTAGTGAAAAGGTGGCCCAGAGTGCAGAAGAGTAGTCGAGTAAATTATAGCTACTGAGGGGAAAATTTATATAGAAATAAAAAGAATGGTTAGGATTCCCAGAGAAGGAACAGTGGAAAGGAAATCCTCTTCTGTAGGGGAAACAGTCACACATAACAGGGTAATCTTAAAATCCTTAAAATCTTAATCCTGGGGCATTCCCAGGATAAGGGGCAGCTACAAAAAGACTTGAGAAAATCCATTGTTAAATACGGCTGCTGTAATGATTCAGTAAATATTGGACCAGCCATTGAAAAAGAACCTTAACACACAGCCAATCTACGTTAAAATCCTAGGCAAGAGGGAGAAATTAAATTACAGAGTTAGCACATCAAAATAATCAAATGCAGAGAGGGGCCAAGATGGCAGCTTAGCAAGGTGTGGGATTTAGTTTGTCCTCCAGAGCAGCTAATAAATAGCCAGGAACAGTACAGAACAATGGCTGGGGCCATGTCAGTGACCAAACACACAGCGTACACCAGTCTGGACCAGCTGCACCGGCAGGAGACCCCCCAGAGCTGTGCAAGCCCCCCCAGAGTTCCCCAAGCTGCAGTGGCTGGCGCCCCTCCCCCACAGGCTACTTCCCAGAGGGGAAAGGAAAGGGACTTTACCAGTAGCAGAGGCTGAGTACAACTAAGCTTCAATTGTCGAATTAATTCACAAATTCTAACTACTAAAAATAGGTTCCCAGCTCAGCTGAACCTCAAGTAAAAGCTGAGGTTGCTGGTTTTGCCCCGGCACAGAGGGGTCAGGGCTGACAGAAAAAGAAAAAAAAAAAAAAACAACAGTTTTTTCTGGACCTTGAAGGAAAGGAGGGGGCACATAGGACCCGGAGATACACAGAGCAACAACCAACTTAAGCTCTTCATTGGCAAACTGGAGAAATGGGAGTTCAGCTCTGAAAAGGTTTTCTCTTTCATTTTGGTGGTTGTGTTTCTATGGCTTGCCTGCCCTTTGGATACAGCTTCAAGGCTTCTCAGGCTCCACTGTCCCAGGCACAGGAAGAATTAAGCTTGTTTGAGTGTTTGTCTGGAGCCTGTGCCTTTCCCAGGAGAGGGGTGGGGTCCAGCTCAGGTGGAATCCCTCCCTCAAGGAGTTCAGACCCCAGGGTCTGGAAAAGTGAAGCAATTAAAACCAGACAACAACCTCTCCTCTGTCTCCACCATGCCCCAGCAGGTAGAGTCTGTGGAAGTTAAAGGTACCACATCACCTTACGCTGGTGGGAACTGCAGGCAGAAAAATGCCACATACTGGGCAGGATAGGAAAAATAGAGAGCCCAGAGGCTTCACAGGAAATCCTTTCAATCTGCTGGGTCTCACTCTCAGGGAAAACTGATGCAGGTGACTCTTTCCTCCTGGCAGGAGGCCAGTTTGGTCTGGGAAAATCTGACTGGGGTATATAATGCCTAAGTAGACCCTGCCCAGATGGGGAAAAGGCACCATACAGGCAGGGCAAGAAATAAGAAAACAAGAACTGAAAAATTCTGATCTGTTAAACAAAATGTAAGCTAGAGGTCCAGAATAAGCTGAAATGAATGTCAAAGAACAGATAGAAAACAAAGTCATCCAGCAAAAAAATCCTAGGTAAAAAAAGTGAAAACAATCTCCAGAATAAACTAATTAAGGTAATTAAATGCCTAAACGCCACCAAAAAATAATGAATCATACTAGGAAAATTGAAAATATGGCCCAGTCAAAGGAACAAACCAACAATTCCAATAAGATACAGGAGTTGAAACAATTGATTCAGAATGTTCAAACAGACATGGAAAACCTCATCAAATATCAAATCAGTGAATTGAGGGAGGATATAAAGAAGGCAAGGAAGGAACACAAAGAAGAAATCGAAAGTCTGAAAAAAACAAATCACAGAACTTATGGGAATGAAAGGCACAGAAGAAGAGATGAAAAAAAAATGGAAACCTACAATGTCAGATTTTAAGAGGCAGAAGATAGGATTAGAGAACTGGAGGACGAGACACCTGAAATCAGACAAGCAAAAGAAAATAGAGGAAAAAGAATGGAAAAATATAAGCAGGGACTCAGGGAATTGAATGACAACATAAAGTACACAAATATACATGTTGTGGGTGTCCCAGAAGAAGAGAAGGGAAAAGGAGGAGAAAAACTAATGGAGGAAATTATCACTGAAAATTTCCCAACTCTTATGAAAGACTTAAAATTACAGATCCAAGAAGTGCAGCATACCCCAAACAGAATAGATCCAAATAGACATACTCCAAGACACTTATGAATCAGAATGTCAGATGTCAAAGAGAAAGAGAGAATCTTGAAATCCACAAGAGAAAAGCAATCCATCACATACAAGGGAAGCCCAATAAGATTATGCATAGATTTCTCACAGAAACCATGGAGGTGAGAAGACATTGGGATGATATATTTAAGATACTAAAAGAGAAAAACTGCAAACCAAGAATTCTATATCCAGCAAAAATTTTCCTTCAAAAATGAGGGAGAAATTAAAACATTTTCAAACAAAAAGTCACTGAGAGAATTTGTGACCAAGAGACCAGTTCTGTAAGAAATACTAAAGGGAGAACTAGAGACAGATAGGAAAAGACAGGAGATAGAGGGGTGGAGAAGAGTGTAGAAATGAAGAATATCACTAAAGGTAAAAGAAGGAAAATTAGTTATGACATATGATATCCAAAAGGCAAAATGGTAGACGAAAACACTGCCTGTACAGCAATAACACTAAATTTTAATGGATTAAACTCCCTAATCAAAAGACATAGACTGGCAGAATAGATTAAAAATCAGGACCCATCTATATGCTTCTACAGGAAATGTATCTTAGACCCCAGGATAAACATAGGTTGAAAGTGAAAGGTTGGGAAAAGACATTTCATGCAGATAACAATCAGAAAAGAGCAGGAGTAGCTATACTAATATCCAACAAATTACACTTCAAATGTAAAACAGTTAAAGGAGACAAAGAAGGACACTGTGTATTAATAAAAGGAACAATTCAACAAGAAGACATAACAATCATAAATATTTATGCACTGAGCCAGAATTCTACAAAATGCACGAGGCAAACACTGAAAAGAGAAATAGACACATCTACCATAATAGTTGGAGACTTTAATTCCCCACTCTCATCAATGGACAGAACATCTAGACAGAGGATCAATAAAGAAACAGAGAATTTGAATAATACAATAAATGAGCTAAACTTAGCAGACATTTATAGAACATTATACCTCACAACAGCAGGATATACCTTTTTCTCAAGTGCTCATGGATCATTGACAAGGATAGACCATATGCTGGGTCATAAAGGAAGTCTCAATAAATTTGAAAAGATTGAAATCACACAAAACACTTTCTCAGATCATACAGAAATGAAGTTGGAAATCAATAACAGGCAGAATGCCAGAAAATTCACAACTATATGGAGGCTCAACAACACACTCTTAAACAACCAGTGGGGCAAGAAAGAAATTACAAGAGAAATCAGTAAATATCTCAAGGCAAATGAAAATGAAAACACAACACATCAAAATTTATGGGATGCAGCAAAGGCAGTGCTGAGGGAAGTTTATTGCCCTAAATGCCTATATCAAAAAAGAAGAAAGAGCAAAAATCAAGGAATTAACTGCCCACTTGGAAGAACTGGAGAAAGAACAGCAAACTAACCCCAAAGCAAGCAAAAGGGAAGAAGTAATGAAGATTAGAGCAGAAATAAATGAAATTGAGAACATGAATACAATCGAGAAAATCAACAAAACCAGAAGTTGGTTCTATCAGAAAATCAATAAGATTGATGGACCTTTAGCAAGATTGACAAAAAGAAGAAGAGAGAGGACTCAAATAAATAAGATCAGAAATGGAAGAGGAGACATAACCACTGACCCCACAGAAATAAAGGAAGTAATGAGAGGATACTATGAACAATTTTATGCTAATAAACTCAACAATGTAGATGAAATGGACAATTTCCTAGAAAGGCATGAACAACTAACATTGACTCGAGAAGAAATAGACGACCTCAACAAACCAGTCAGAAGTAAAGAAATTGAATCAGTCATTAAGAAGCTCCCCAAAAAGAAAAGTCCAGGACCAGATGGCTTCACATGTGAATTCTACCTAACATTCAAGAAAGAATTAGTACCAATTCTACTCAAACTCTTCAAAATAATTGAAGGGAGGGAAAGCTACCTAACTCATTCTACAAAGCCAACATCACCCTCATGCCAAAGCCAGACAAAGATATTACAAAAAAAGAAAACTACAGATCAGTCTTTCTTATGAATATAAGTTGCAAAAATCCTCAACAAAATTCTTACAAATCGAATCCAACAGCATATTAAAAGAATTATACACCATGACCAAGTAGGAGTCATCCCAAGTATGCAAGGATGGTCCAGCATAAGAAAATCAATTAATGTAATACACTATATCAACAAATCAGAGCAGAAAAACCCTATGATCATCTTGATTGATGCAGAAAAGGCATTCGACAAAATTCAACATCCTTTCCTGTTGAAAACAGTTCAAAGGATAGGGATAGAAGGAAACTTCCTTAATATGGTAAAGGGAATATGTGAAAAACCATAGCTAACATCATCCTCAATGGGGAAAAACTGAAAACTATCCCGCTAAGATCAGGAACAAGACAAGGATGTCCACTATCAACATTGTTATTCAACATTGTGATGGAAGTTCTAACCAGAGAAATTAGACAGGAAAAAGAAATACAAGGCATCAAAACTGGAAAGGAAGAAGTAAAACTCTCACTGTTTGCAGATGATATAATACTATATATCAAAACCAAAAAAAATCCACAGCAAAACTACAAGAGCTAATAAATGAGTACAGCAAAGCGGCAGGTTACAAGCTCAACACTCAAAAATCTGTAGTGTTTCTATACACTAGTAATGGACAATCTGAGGGGGAAATCATGAAAAAAATTCTATTTATAGCAACTAAGAGCATACAATATTTAGGACTAAATTTAACTAAGGAGACAAAGACCCATACAGAGTAAACTATAAGAAATTGTTAAAAGAAATCACAGAAGACCTAAATAAATGGAAGGGCATACCATGTTCATGGATTGGAAGACTAAATATAGTTAAGATGTCAATTCTACCTAAATTGATTTACAGATTCAATGCAATACCAATTAAAGTCCAAAAACTTACTTTTCAGAAATAGAAAAACCAATAACCAAATTTATCTGAAAGGGCAAGGTGTCCCGAATAGCTAAAAGTATCCTGAGAAAGAAAAATGAAGTTGGAGGCCTCATGCTACCTGACTTTAAGGTGTATTAGGAAGCTACAATGGTCAAAATAGCATGGTACTGGCATAAAGATAGATATACTGACCAATGGAATAGAATAGAGTGTTCAGATACAGACCCTCTCATCTATGGACAATTGATCTTTGATAAGGCAGTCAAGCCAACTCACCTGGGACAGAACAGTCTCTTCAATAAACAGTGCCTAGAGAACTGGATATACATATGCAAAAGAATGAAAGAGGATCCATATCTCACACCCTATACAAAAATTAACTCAAAATAGATCAAAGACCTAAACATTAGATCTAAGACTATAAAACTGTTAGAAGGAGATGTAGGGAAATATCTTATAAATCTTACAATAGGAGGCAGTTTCCTAGACCTTACACCCAAAACATGAGCATTGAATAAATAAATAAATAAATGGGAACTTCTCAAAATTAAACACTTCTGTGCATCAAAGAACTTCATCAAGAAAGTAAAAAGACAGCCTACTCAATGGGAGACAATATTTGGAAATGATATATCAGGTAAAGGTCTAGTATCCAGAATACATATAGAGATTGTTCAACTCAACAACAAAAAGACAGACAACCTGATTACAAAATGGGCAAAAGACTTGAACAGACACTTCCCAGAAGAGGAAATACAAATGACCAAAAGACACATGAAGAGATGCTCAACTTCCCTGGCTATTAGAGAAATGCAAATCAAAACTACAATGAGATATCATCTAACACTCACCAGAATGGCCATTATCAATAAAACAGAAAATGACAAGTGCTGGAGAGGATGTGGAGAAAGAGGCACACTTATTCACAGTTGGTGGGAATGTCAAATAGTACAACCGCTTTGGAAGGCTGTTTGGCGGTTCCTCAGGAAGCTAAGTATAGAATTGACATATGACCCGGCAATACCACTGCTAGGTATCTACTCAGAGGACATGAGGGCAAAGATGCAAATGGACATTTTCACACCAGTGTTTATAGCTGCATTATTTACAATTGTCAAGAGATGGAAACAGCCCAAAATGTCCATCAACAGAAGAGTGGTTAAACAAGCTATGGTAGATACATATGATGGAAAATTATGAAGCTGTAAGACAGAATAAAGTTATGAAGTACGTAACAACATGGATGGACCTTAAGGACATTACACTGAATTGAGATTAGTCAGAAACAAAAGGACAAATACTGTATAGTCTCACTGATATGAACTAGCATTAGTGAATGAACTTGAGAATTTCAGTTAAGAACAGAGGTCATCAGGAGATAGAAATAGGGTAGATATTGGGTAATTGGAACTGAAGAGATACAGATTGTGCAAGAGGACTGATTGTAAAAATTCAGAAATGGATAACACAATACTACCTAACTGTAATACAATAATATTAGAACACTGAATGAAGCTGAATGTGATAATGATAGAGGGAGGAGAGCTGGGGGCACAAATGAAATCAGAAGGAAAGATATACGATAAAGACTGAGATGGTATAATCAAGGAATGCCTAGAGTGTATAATGATAGTGACTAAATGTACAAATTTAAAATGTTTTTGCATAAGGAAGAACAAAGGAATGTCAAAAATGCAGGGTGTTGAAAATAGATGGTAATTTATATTTTAAAACTTTATGTGTGAGACTAAAGCAAAAAATGTTTATTCAGTACAAAACTTATATTTTGACGAGTGCATTTCCTAAGATAACTTATGTGTTCAGCTTAATTGAACACCATAAGTACATGGAACCTTGAGTAGGGCATGAGATTTTGTAGGTTTGTCCAGAGTGATGCCTCGATAAATCCCAGAAGGATTTGAACAGTGAATAAAAAAGTATTTGCAAAGTCTCCTTGGGAAAATGTTGAGAAAGGGGGAAAATTCAACTTCCCCAAGTGGAGAATTCTTGATATTCTCACAAGCAGTGGGGACAACAAAAGCAACAGGCTGAGGCCCCAATCTTGAGATTTGTTCATATGAACTTAACCCTGCAAAGGATAGGCTAAGCTTACTTAAAATTAGGCCTAAGAGTTACCCCCAAGAGAACCTCTTTTGTTGCTCAGATATGGCCTTTCTCCCTCAGCCCACATGAGAAGCAAACTCACTGCCCTCCCTCTCTCTACGTGGGACATGACTCCCAGGGGTATGGACCTTCCTTGCAACATGAGACAGAAATCTAGAATGAGCTGGGACTCAGCACCAAGGGATTGAGAAAAACTTCTCGACCGAAACGGAGAAGAGAGAAATGAGACAAAATAAAGTGTCAATGGCTGAGAGATTCCAAACAGAGTCGAGAGGTTATCCTGGAGGTTTTTCTTACACATTAAATAGTTATCACTTTTTTTAGTTAAGGCATAACAGAGAGGCTGGAGGGAACTGCCTGAAAATGTAGAGCTGTGTTCCAGTAGCCATGTTTCTTGAAGATGATTGTATAACGATATAGCTTTCACAGTGTGACTGTGTGATTGTGAAAATCTTGTGTCTGATGCTTCTTTTATCTACCTTATGGACAGATGAGTAAAACATATGGATTGAAAATAAGTAGGTGATGGGGGGAACAAATGTTAAAATAAATTTAGTAGATTGAAATGCTGGTGATTGGGGAGGAGGAGGGGAAGGGGTATGGTATATGTGAATTTTTTTCTGTTTTCTTTTTATTTCTTTTTCTGAATTGATGCAAATGTTCTAATAAATGATCATGATGATAAATATACAACTATGTGATAAAAAGAATGTTCATATTATATGTTGATTGGTTTTATTAATAAAAATTTAAAAATTAATCAAATGCACAGTTATCAACAAAAGATCAAAAGCCATACAAAGAAAGAGATGGCTCATTCAAGAGAATAAATTAAAATATCAGATGAAACACAGATATAGGAATAACTAATGAAAGAACTTTCAGTCAAATTTCCTACATCAGTTCAATGAGCTAAAGGAAAGTGTGGATAGAAATAAACTTAATATGGATGTAGAACTAAAGGATAAAAATATGATACATGAACAAAAAGAAGAATTAGAAAATTTAAAAAGAAATAAAAAATAATTTATAGGGATGAAAAACACAATAATGGAGGTTAAATGTACATTAGAGGTATTCAACAGCAGATTTGAACAGGCAGAAGAAATAATCAGCAAACAAGAAGACAGGACAAGTAAAATCATACAGTCAGAGAGTACATTGAGAAAAGAAAGGAAAAAATTGAGCAGAGCCTAAGAGATCTGTAAGATAAGCTCAAGCAGACCAAATGAATAATGAAAGTCCCAGAAGGAAAGGAGAAGGAAATGGGGGAAGAAAGAATGTTTTAGGAAACAGTAACTGAAAACATCCCAAATTTTAAGAAATACATAAATATACATGTGCAGGAAGTGCAGCAACTTCCAAAAAGGAGAAATCCGCACAGACCTACTCCAAGATACATACTAATTGAAATGCTGAAGGCCAAGGAGAAAGATAGAATTCCAAAAGCAGCAAGAGAGAAGCAATTCATCACAAAAAGTGATCTTCAATATGACTAAATGCTGATTTCTCATCAGAAACCATGGAGGCAAGAAGGTACTTAAAGAGAAAACCTGCCAGCCAAACATTCTATATCTGGTAAAAATGTCCTCCAAAAATGAGGGAAAGTTTAAGACATTCACAGGTAAACAATCTGAGAAGTGTGTAACCAAGAGACCTGCCCAACAAGAAATGCTAAAGGGAGTTCTTTTGGTTGAAAGGACAGGAGGTGGTAGCTTGGAGCACATGAAAAAGACCTCAGCAAAAGTAATTACATAGGTAAATGCAAAACACAATAGTATGGTATCCTCAGTACTTAATTCTACTCTATTTCCTAGAAGATTTAGAATACAATTGAATAAGACATATTGATATTTCCATGTTATGGACATGCAAAATATAAAGAGGTAATGTGTGACAAAACAACAAAAAAAGGGAAACACAGGAGGATAGGAGCAGACACTGTGTATGCCATTGAAGTTAAGTTAGGTATCTAGTAGGTTATAGACTTAGGTTGCTTAATACAAACCCATGGTAAACACAAAGGAAGTATTTTAAATATACAGAGAAATAAAAATTAGAAAAGGATCAACTATATCATAAAAGATCAACTATGCACAAAAGAAGGCTGCAATAAAGGAAAAGAGGGACTAAAAACATATGACATATAAGAAACCAAGGACAAAATGGTTGAAATCCTGCCTTATCAGTAATTATACCAGATGTGATGAATTAAATTCCATAATCAAAATACAAAGGTTGGGAGAATATATAATTGGATAAAAAAGCATGATCCGACTATATGTTGTTTATAAGAGAGTCAGCCCAGAACTAAAGCCAAAAATAAGTTGAAAGTGAAAAGGTAGAAAAAATATTCCATGCAAATAGTAACTAAAAGAGAGATGGGGTAGCTATGCTAATATCAGACAAAATAGACTTTAAATGCAAAACTGTTGCAAGATTCAATGAAGGACACTATATATCAATAAAAGGAGCAATCCACCAAGAAGAAGGAACAATCATATATATTTATGCACCTAACCAGGGTGCCCCAAAATACATGAGGTGAATATGGGCAAAACTGAAGGGAGAAATAGTCATCTCTGCAATAATAGTTGGAGACTTCAATACACACCCTCATCAATGGATAAAGCATCTAGACAGAGGGTCAATAAGGAAACAGGGAACTTGAATAATATGATAAATGAACTAGACCTAACAGACATATACAGAACTTTGCATCTCATAACAGCAAGACATACTTTTCAAGTGCCCATGGATTATTCTCCAGGACTGACTATATGTTGGTTCACAAAATAAGTCTCAATAAATTTAAAAAGACTAAAATTACATAAAGTGTCTTGTCTGAACACAATGGAATAAAGCTGGAATTCAATAACAGGGGGGAACTAAAAAATCCACAAGTACAAGAGTTAAAACAACACACTAACAAGCAATCAATCAATAGGTCAATGTAAAAAATCACAAGGAAAATTAGGATACAAGTTAAGACAAATGAAAATGAAAGCACAACATATCCAAACTTATGGAACACAGTAAGACAGTGCTGAGACAGAAATTTATAGCTCTAAATATTTACATTAAAAAAGAAGAAAGAGTTCAAATCACAGACCTAACCCACATACCTGCAAAAACTAGAAGAAGAAAAGCAAGCAAAAGGAAGGAGTAACAAAGATTAGAGTACAGATAAATGAGATAGACAATAAAAAACAACAGAAAGAATCAACAAAATCAAAAGTTTGTTCTTTGAAAAGATCAATACAATTGACAAACTATTAGCTAGGCTGACAAAGAAAAAAAGAGAGGATGCAACTAACTAAAATCAGAAATAAAGGGGGGGGGCATTGCCACCAACCCCATGGAAATAAAGAGGATTGTAAGAAAATACCATGATTAAATGTATGCCAACAAATTAAATAACCTGGATGAAATTGGCAAATTTCTAGAAGCACATAAACAAACTTTACTGAGTCAAGAAGAAACAGAAGATGACAACAGACCAATAACAAGTAAAGAGATTGAATGAGTAATCAAAAACATTCCAACAACAACCAAAAAAGCCCAAGACCAGATGGTTTCACTGGTGAATTTTACCAAACATTTAAGAATTTATATCTATATTACTCAAACTCTTCCAAAAAATTGAAGAGTAAGAAATACTTCCCAACTCATTCGGTGAGGCCAACATCACCATAATACTAAAGCCAGATAAAGGTACCACAAGAAAGGAAATTAGAGACCAACATACTTCATAACTATAGATATAAAAATCCTTGACAAACTACTAACAAACTGAATCCAACAGCGCATTTTTAAAAATTTGCATAATGATCAAATTGGTGTTTACCCAAGTATCCCACGGTGGTTTGACATAAGAAAATCAATCAGTGTAATATAGATCAATAGAAGGAAGGGATAAAAACCACATGATCATTTCAATTGAGGCAGAAAATGTATTTGACAAAATTCAGCATCCTTTCCTAATAAAAACCTACAAGCTGACATCATAATGGTGAAAGACTGAAAGTCTTCCTTCTAAGATCAGGAACAAGACAAGGATGCCCACTGTCACTATTATTATTCAACACTGTACTAGATGTCTTAGCCAAAACAATTAAGCAAGAAAAAGAAATAAAATAAATCTAAATAGGAAATGAAAAACTTTTCTATTTCAAATGATATGATCTTATATATAGAAAACCTTGAAAAATACACACAAACCTATTAGAGCTAATAAACAAAAATAGGAAAGTGTCAGGGTACAAGATAACACACAAATATCAGTAGAGTTTCTATAAACCAGTAATGAACAATCTGAAGAGGAAATCAAGAAAAAATCCAATTTACCATAGTAATTAAAAGAGTTGATTACCTAGGAATAAATTTTTAAAAGGATATAAAGACTAATACATGGAAATTAGGAAGCAGTGCCAAAAGAAATTAAAGAAGATCTAAATAAATGGAAGTGTATTCCTTGTTCATGGATTGGAAGACTAAATATTGTTAAGATGTCAATTCTACCCAAAACAATTTACAGATTCAATGTAATCCCAATCAAATTTTCAACAGACTGCCACAGAAATGGAAAAACCAATCATCACATTCACATGGAAGGGTAATTAGCCCTGAATAGCCAATTCACCTTGAAATAAAAGAACAAGGTTGGAAGACTCAGACTTCCTGATTTTAAACTTGTTACAAAGCTACAGTAATCAAAACTGAATTGGGGCTTGCTTCAGCAGCAGGAATATTAAAATTGGAAGGATTGTAATAGTATAATCATAAAAATGTTCTTTTATCAATTACAACAAATGGACCACATTAATGCAAGATGCTAATAGTAGGGTAGCATATGGGAACTCTGTATTTTATGCATGATTTTTCTGCATACATACAGCTTCTCACTTTTGGAAATGGGAAAAACAGGGGCTCAAACAGATATTTACAAATCAATGTACATAGTGGCATTACACACAATTGCCAAAAGGTGAAAGCAACCCCAGTGTCCATCAACATGTGAAAGGGTAAACAAAATGTTAGATATTCATGCAATGAATATTATTTGGACGAAAAATGGATTGCAGTTCTCATGCATGTTACAACATGGACAAACCTTTGATCATGTTAAGTGAAATAAGCCAGACACAAAAGGGCAAATACTGTTTGGTCTCACTTATACAAAATAAGTAGGAAATGCAAATTCATACATTCAGAAACTAGAATACAGGTTACCAGGGGCTGGGTAGGGAAAAGGAATGGGGTGTTAATGTTTCATTGGTACAGAGTTTTTGGTTGGGGTAACAGGAAATTTCTGTCAATGGATGCTGGTGATGGAGGCAGAGCTCTGTGTATGTATTTAACACCAATGGATGGTATATTTGAGAAGGGAAAAAAAGTGAAATTTTAGGTTAGATATTATTTACCACACACAAAAAAAACATAGAACTCCCCTAAAGAGTGGGAGAAAGATCAAAGTTGATGATGGACTTATACAGAGAAGGTAAGGTTTAACAAATGAGTATGACTGCTGAAACATTATATTGATATTTCTTTTAGTCTCCAGTATTTTAGAGCAGCTAGAAGTAAATTGTGGAATTGTAATCCATACCAAACTCTGAAATCTATTCTACAAGTAATTGTTGCGGTGTGCTCTGAAATTTATTGCTCTTTTGTATATATGTTATTGTTCACAAAAAAAAAGAAAAGTTGATTATGATGTTAAATGCACAACTATATGATGATATTGTGAACAATTGACTGTATACTTTGGATGGTTACATGGTATGTGAAAATATATCTATCAATAAAAAATAATTCAAAAAACAAATAAAAACATAGAACTGTACAACACAAAGAATGAACCCTAATGTGGACAGTAAAAGGCTAAAAATAGCATAATAATAATAATAATAATATTGTTTCACCAACTGTAATAAAGTTATCACACTAATACAAAACGTTAATATAGGGAAAATCTGAGTGTGAGAGCAGAATATATGGAAATTCTGTGCTTTCTACATGATTTTTCTGTAAACCTACAACAGCTCTAATTCAAAAAAAAAGAAAAAAAAGCAAATTTGTGTTCCTAAAAACAATAACATATTAAACAACAAGTCTTTTCAGGCTTTCAACATGTGTGGTAAATTATATTGTCCTTGCAAAATCTTAATCTAATGAGATAAAAGTCAGGTATGTTTTGATAGGCTTAACAAGTCACAGGTATGAATCAAAGGAACGGCCAATTTAAGTAGGGAGTGGGGGTATTACCATTTAGGAAACAGGCAGCATGAAAGTACTTTTCTTGTGTGGTGGTAACTCCGAATTGGGCAAAGAATGAAAATGTCCAAGACAAGATTTTATAGTACATAATTTTACATAAGGCCAATATTGCTGCCATCAACAAAAAATCTATTGGTGCACTGTTAGCAAATATGATCAAATTCCTTTCTATGAATTACAACAATATAGCACCTGCTCTAAGCAGTGGCTGAGAAATTATTCCTGCTGTCAAGGAGCTTATAATCAAGGAAACTTTTTTTTCCCTCTTTCACATCTGTTTGCTCCCCTATTCTTTACATAATATCAGAAGATTTTACCCACAAACACCTGTATGATCACCTGAATCTTAATTAGATTATACCCAGGACAGAGATGCTAATATAATTAATTACTAATGAGTTCTTTTGCTCCTTTTCATTTTAGTATAATGCTGGTCAATATATGATTCGTTCATAAAACTTAACCGCAATTTTAGTTAAATGTTTACTTCCCATCACCTAAATGCTAATAATTATAAGGATGATAATGATGAGGATAACAATAAACTGAAGTAGTTTTAGGGTTAAGGATGTGAGTCTAAAAATGATCTGCGTTTATCCTACATCAATAATTTTACATCAAATTTGCTCAATTTACAAATCAAAAATAGATTTTTCTGTCAGCAAAGCAAGATCAGTCTTGTGTCTAAAAATCAAGCACAGCTTGTACCTCATCATTAACCATAAAGCCTCTGAAATCATAACTTAGCTGCCAATTTTGTTGATGATGCAGAAGACGAAATAGAGTACAGCTGGCTCTTCTGTCCTATGTTAGCTCCGCAGTACTGACATTAGTGAAAAATCTGTTTATTTTTTGTTTCAGGAAATCAAATAGCTATGACTAAAATGAAGCAGAGGGAACAGATATATCTGGGTAATAAACAGGTGCCATTTTTATTTTTAACTTTATGTTTTTTCTTGCGGATTCACTTCGACTACTGAATCACAATTTTAATTTGACCAATTGCAATGACCTCAAAAACAGTGAAAAATCTCCAAAACGCCCAACTTGAGGAGTCCCTCACTTTTTTTTTTATAAATGGGATCAAACAAACTAACTCACTTAAAATTTAAAGACTATCACAAGTAAATAAAATTTTCTCAATGGTGATTCCTTCTAATAGAGTATTTATAGGCAAATTTCCCCTTACTTTTTGTAAAAATAAGATGCACGTGGTGATATGTGAATTACTTTTCCAGGAAAGTGCCTTTTCTGATTTAGGTCCAAACTTTAATGCCTTAATTATGAAGTAAATAAGCCAATTTCTAAATCTTACCTAAAAATGAGGAAATTATAGTATTTTCCATAAAGCAACATTAAGTTAATGGCATGAAATTAAATTTTAAGTCCTTAATCCTTCAGAAGTTTGGTGAGTTCAGAAGATCCTTCTGCTTTTTTCCAGACAAGCATTCAATATGCTCTGCCAGTTCAGGATTAAAACAAGGATTGAGCACACACACACATATTACCTGTCACCACTTCAGAAAATACTATTAAAATGATGTTAAAGATATTTTTTAAAGAAACAAAAAAATGGGGAAAGAGAGAGGAAATAATAGCAACAAAGTTTTTAAAATTGGCAAATAGGAGGATGAAACCAGACTGACTTAGCAGACTCCAGAGAGTGGAAACTAGTAATGGGAAAAGATGAGCAATAGCCCCAATAAAAAAACAGAATTCTCAAAAGGTTCATAAAATAGTAGCACCAGATAATTCTGGAACTGTAAGCAAAGGCGGGAAAGCCAGGAGGATTGGGGGAAAGCTGATGGAGAAGCAATGATCTCCGTACATCCTGCTCCCAACTGCATGCCAGTGAGAGGCTGATTCTCCCCACTTTGGCAAACATCTGCAGCTTTATTTTCTGGAAAAACATACAACAGAGTGTTTCTGAACTGAGGGAAGCTAAGTACAATTGAAGACCTAATTATTCAATGAAAAACATCTTCTTAGCCCACTCCCCATAATAAGCTCCCAGGACAGTGGCAGCCAGATCTCTACCCTCCAGGAAGGAAATAAGTGACTAGAGAGACCTAAAAATATGACTAAGGAATCCCAGCAAACATCCTTCCCAGATCACCTTGCAGTAAAGCTCAAGATCAGTGAGCTCCATATGCAGCAGACCTTCCAATCAACTTTTTAGTCCTCATTTTTAATCAAAGGCAGAAAGTCAAGCATTATAAGACATCTGAGGAGAACCTCTAAAAGAGAAAAAGACCAAAATAAACAAGCAATCAATACAACTTGGAGGAAACAGCTTGCCAAGAGAAAGAAATTTAAATACACACACATATATACATATGTAATAGGTATATAAGTGTATATGTATATACACATACATACTAACTTTCATATCCTCAAACAATAAGAGAAGTGTTCTAGTTTGCTAGCTGCTGGAATGCAATATACCAAATTGCAAAAACAGCTTTTAAAAAAGGAAGTTTAATAAGTTGCAAGTTAACAGTTTTTAGGCCATGGAGATGTCCCAATTAAAGCAAGTCTATAGAAATGTCCAATGAAAGGCATCCAGGGAAAGATATCCTGATTCAAGAAGGCCGATGAAGTTCAGAGTTTCTCAAGTGAGAAGGCACATGGCAAACATAGTCAGGGTTTCTCTCTCGGCTGGAAAGGCACATGGCAAGTCCTGCGTCATCTGCTAGCTTTCTCTTCTGGCTTCCTGTTTTATGAAGCTCTTCGGGAGGCATTTTCCTTCTTCATCTTCAAAGGTCACTGGCTGGTGGACTCTGCTTCTCGTGGCTACATCATTCTGCTCTTTCGGAATCTCCCACACTCTCCAAAATGTTTCCTCTTTTATAGGATTCCAGTAAACTCATCAAGACCCACCCAAATGTGTGGAGACATGTCTCCACCTAATCCAGTTTAACAACCACTCTTGATTGAGTCACATCTCCGGGGAGATGATCTAAATACAGTTTCAAATATACAGTACTGAATAGGGATTAGAAGAACCAGCTGCCTTTACAAGCTGGAATTAGGATTAAAACATGGCTTTTCTAGGGTACATATATCCTTTCAAACTGGCACAAGAAGATATTACAGTCTTGAAAATGAGCACGATACTATAAAAGTGAAACAGAGAGTAAAAGAGAAATCATGAAATTTTAAAATATGATAGTAGAAATTTTAAAAATATGTAAGGAGGTAAGCTGGAGGATAAAGTTGAGATTTCCCAGAAAAAAATAGAACAAAAACAATAGAAATAAAAAAGAGTAGGGTGGTGCAGAGGTGGTTCAGAAGTAGAATTTAATTGCCTGCTGTGCCAGAGACCTGGGTTCGATTCCCAGAGCCTGCCCACGTAAAAAAGAGAAAATAAGTAGAGAAGGAATAGGAAAATCAGAGGACTGGTCCAGGTGGTCCATCATTAATTAAAAACAAATAAATAGGAGCTCCAGAAAGAGAAAAAAGAAAGCATACAGAAGGAAATCATTGGTGAAAAACTTAACAAATTCGCCACAATCATAGGACATGAATTTCCATATTGAAAGTGTCCATTCAGTGCTCAATACAATGTAAAAATAAATAAATAAATACACATCAAGACATATCTTTGGAAAATTTAGAATATTGAGGACAAAGAAAAGGTCATGAAAGTTTCCAGAGAGGAAAAAATTGGGTCAGAAATCTCAATGGCATTGGATTTCTTAACAGACTGAAGCAATACTCATAAATTTTGAGGAAAAAAATCATTTCTTACTTAGAACTCTGTTAACAACCAAACCATTAATCTGATGGAAAGGAAGAATAAAGAATTTTCAGAATTGCAATCTCTCAAAAACTTTACTTCCAAGTCATTCTTGTTTAGGGACTAGTGGAGGAAGTATTCTTTTTTTGCGTGGGCAGTTACCTGGAATCAAACCCATGTCTCCAGTTCAGCTGGTGAGAACTCTACCTGCTGAGCCACTGTGGCCCACTTTGGAGGAAGTATTCTGAGAGGTGAGTGAAACAGAGGGAGGGACAGAAGGAGAGAGGAGGGTGAGAGGGAGACAAAGAGGGTGCACTAAGAAAAATATGACTACATGCAGTAAAGGAAACAGGGAATCCAACAACAGTTAAAAGGAAGAGAGAATTCCTAGATGAAGAGAGGATTACAGGGTGGCATAGAGAGAGAGAGAGAGAGAGAGAGAGAGGGCAAATGGTCTAGACTGGATCTGGTTAGAAAATTTTGGCTAAGGAGAGTGAAGGGCTCCTTATCCATAGCCTCCCTCCCCGCCTGCCCACACCCTCTACATACAGGCACATATGCACAAGAATGTACCTAAAGAAGAATTTAAGTTATTTAGGCAGGTATGTCTTTTCTTCTGCATCAGGCTAAGAAGGCTCTTCCCAAGATGCTGGCTGAAAGAAGTCAGTGTAACCATTTAAATTAGCATACTCTTTCATACACTATAATCATTTAAAATGATAATTCCAGTGATTTTCTCTATGTCTATCTTTGGGAGCAAAGATTATTATCTCTGAAAGAGATATAAAGAAGCTAGTAACATATCTGCCTCTGGGGAAAGGAAATGTGGTTGGGCAAAAGGGTGTGAGGAAGATTTACTTTTCAAATGTATCCTTTTAGTTCCTAATGAATTTTTATAACAATTAAAACCTGAATAACTTATATTCCTTAAAACACATAACTTTAACCAAAAAATTCCACTTACAGGAGTTCATACTAAAGAAATACCAGCCCATAAGCAAAATGACATTAAGTGCAGGGATACTCATTATGGAATTGTTTGTGCTAGCAAAATACTGGGAACTTAAGTGATTATCAATTTAGCATTGGTAAAAACAAATTATGCACATCCCTGAAATGGAATAATATGCAACGAAAAAATATAATTTAAAATCTCTTTATGTACTGATAAAAAAACATCTCCAAGATAAACGGCTAAGGGAAAATAGACAAGATGCATGTCCAAGCACATATGTGTCTTAACTTTTGCTTGTATGAAGATAGACTATTTCTGGGAGAAAATACAAACATGGTACAGCACTGTTTAGTCTGGAAAGAATTGAATGGTAGGGGAACCGGGATGTGACAGAAATTCTCTATACATGTTTGTACCTTTTGAATTTTGAGCCATGTGAATATGTTACCTTCAAAAACCAAACTGAATAACAATTTTGAAAACGTGGGGCATTTTGAAATAGTCTGTATTATTTTCATCTAATTTTTTTTCTCTTCCTCTATCATAAAGCCAGTATGAGGTCTTTCATCTAATAATAACACTCCGGTTGTAGTTCTGCAATGCTTAAGAAATACAATCTGTTACTCCTGCTGGGATCAGAACAGTTGTCAGTATATGTGGGCAGCAGTGGGTGAAGAGCTTTTGAATAAAGGCATATAAACTAAATACCAAAGTTGAATGTATTATAACGTCATTGTTGATATAGGGGAAATCTTATATCAATGGCATATATGAGATATCAGTGTCATACTTCTCAATGATATAGATAAGGGTAAGGCTCTATATACCAGCTTTGTGCTCTCCATTCAATCAAGGTAGTCCAAAGATGTGAAAAGACAGAGTTAACAGGAACTTCAGACTGGACTTCAAAGCTATGCCCAAGTCCTATGTTCAATGCTTGACTGACTGGGATGGAGAGAGGGGGATATTTTCAGGCATTTACTTTCACTTCTATGTGTTTATAAACCCAGTGTGTTATGCATGTTAGAAATTAGGGGCATGAACTTAACTTTATAGAAGAGTTTTGAAAATGCTAGAAATTATTAACTTTTAGGAAATTAAATGGGTTGTGTGTATGCCATAAAGTCCCTGATACAACATGATAATGATGACATGTAGAGAAATGAAGTGCTTGCTATACCCCTAAATTCCACCACTTGTCAGAACAAGTCCACTTGTGTCCAAAATCTGTGTTCATGGATCCCAGCATGCTCTCAATCACATGCGGTATTACCATCTCTCTCCACTCAAATTCATCTAGGATCGTAAATACTGGAATTACAGAATTATTAAAGAAGTATATTCCACAAGCCTTATTGATCACTATGTGGGTGTTTAATTTCCCAAACAAAATCAACATCTTTTCAAGGACTTCACTGCTTCCATTGTAGTGCCATATGTCTCAATACTAAAAATGTGGGTAATCTTTAAACGATAGTCAGTGGAATACTCTTAAAATGGCAAATTACTTTAATGGCACCTCTAAAAGGAACACAATTACACATTTTTAATGGTTCAACAAAAGGCTCAATTCACTAGCTTTGAATACCCAAGTCTTCAAATGAAAGGCACAGCTTTCAGTACAAATCCTGAGGACAAATTTAGGTTTAAAGAAGGCTTTTTATCAGTGGGAGGAGCAGGGTGCTGGGGAAGGACACGAGCCAGTGCTTCTTACAGAGACAACCGCGGAGATGGTGCCGAGAAGGAACTGACCAGAACAAGGAGCAACTGGTGACAGAAGACAACATAGGAAGCCATTGCAAAAGTCCAGGTAAGAAATGATAAAAGAAAAGGAGAAAAACAGATTTGAGAGGAGGTGGTGAGGAATGGTGCTTAAATGTAGAATTGACAGAAAGCTCTGGTACCTTTGGAAAATAAGGTTTTTGTGTTTGTTTTTTTGTTTCTTTGTTTTTGTTCCCCCCCCCCCCATGTATGCTCCTGAGTTATCTGCTTATCCATAATTCTTTCAGGGGCCTTGCTCTCCTCTTTGCTGCTCCACAGGACACCATTCACTTCCCTGCTATTCACATGCCAGGATGCTCAGATGACTGCTCTTCTCACTAGGATATTGGGATCATGGCACTGGCCTTGGGAAGGTGTGATGCGCAGAAAGTTATACTTCCCTATATGCTCTTTCCCTTAGTTGCTGCACACTTACACCACACAAGTCTGTGCAGGTGTTAATAACAACTGAAGGTTGGGAGCAAATGAAGAGAATTACAATACGGAAGAAAGTAAAAAAAAAAAAAAAAAAAAAAAAAAGCTGTTGACTAAATAAAATTTCCCCAAGAGTTCAAGGGATTATAACAATCAAAAACTTAATATTTCCACAGGGATCCCCTTAAGAGCCTACCTTGTCTCCTGGGCCTCCTTCCTTATCTTAATGTTCCCTATCTCAAGGTCCACCATTATTTACTTTCCTCTTATAAATCACCTTTCTTCTCTTAAAGTTCCCTATCTCAAGGTCCACCGTTATTTACTTTCCTCTTATAAATCATCTTTCTTCATCTCTCTCCAGTATATATTTTTAACAACTTATACCTTATACATGGTAGTTTACCTCATGGAGCCCATCCCCCTTTCCTAACCAGCTCAATCCGTAGGTACTGCTATTTGTGACAATGCTTTTCCCAAAGTATGAGTAAGTCATTCTAATATAATACTCCAACAGCACCATCTATAGCGTTTACATCCTAAATACTTGTCCTTTCGTAGCGATGAAGATTTGCCACTTCATTTTTCTCCATCCAATGGAATGTGCACATACATATCTGCTAAGGGTAAGTAATAATCACCAAAGACAATTTACATTAAGGAAGAGAAACATTTCCCCAAATATAACAGAATCTGGAGTCTACCCTCAATGTAGGTAATAAAACATTTTTATGCAAGTTATGTCAAGTCCTACTTTGTTTATTCTCCTGTTTCTAAGCATGATCAGATTCCAATAGCTCAATAAGAAACAGGATCCATTACAGTAACCTTTTAAAGTGACAGCAACTCCCTTCCCACACAAAGATGTTAACATCATAGAATTATTAAAGAATATGGATGTGAATGTGAGCATGTGTACACATGTGTATGTGTAAGGTAGATGGAGGGTCATTTTTCCAGTTATATTTAGATGAGCTGTTTTAGATATCTGATTCTATTTATAATATGAACTAATGTTTTGGTTCTTGGCTATAATACATACTATGTTATCCCAAATATTGTGTAGGTCTGAGTAGCAATCAAATAGATAGCCAACAGGAAACAATGTGCTAAAGAGAATACAAAGAAAGTCTTAAATTTAAAAGCGAAAAGGAAGGATTTAAAGAATAAGAATTTACAAACTTTGTAATATATTACTGTATTTATACCAGGATAAAACAAAAAATACTATCATAAGTTCTGATGAAATTTAAAATTCCATTCTCTTAGAATTTGTAACCATACAATTTCTGCTATTGTTGTATACATTTTGCTTCAAAAGAATTAGGTGAACTCTAAGGTCCCACCTATAAAAGTGTATGATTCTTCCACATTCATTAATTTCATATATACAATTATTTCCACTATTCACAAGAATTGATGATAGTCTAATGGCCAGGCTCCTACAAATATCAAGATGAATTGGAGAGAATTTCTGTCCTCAGAGAGCTCAGTCTAGTAGAAGAGATAGAGAAGTAAACAAAAAATTGTTTTAAGATATGTAGTGGGTGATACAATAAGAGACCAATTTCAGAGTATGTGGCCAGGAGGCATGGGTAGTTGGAAAACATCTCTATCAGGTAATGTTTCCCAGGTGGAACAGAAACAAAGAAACAACAACAAAAAAAAAACACAAATACCTTATTTCCCAAAGGTACCAGAGCTTCCCATCAATTCTACATTTAAGCACCTTGGACAGTGTGGGAAAGTTCATCCCAGTCTGAGGAAAGAGCTAATGCATGAATCAGCATGATCAATTTGGGAAACTACTATTAGTTGACTGACTGGAAGCTGGAAGGAGGGGTACGGTAATAAAGAGGTAGGATATCTACCAAAGGCGGCCACATTTCATATCACTAGCTTGATCATTTAATTTTCTGTTGTTGTGATAGGAAGGCTTTAAGGTCACTGTCCCTGGAAGAGTAGGCAAAAATGCCATTTGATTTTGGCATTTCACTTGCTGTATGATGCTATTAAGTTTCTCCTCCTCCTGCCCAGTAGTAGTAGTTATTATAAAGTGATATGCATTTGCACCAATATAAGTCAATAGGTGAGTTTTGACTTATGACCCAGCATCAAGACCTTCAACAGGTATTGGTGACAAATGTTATCAATAAGGACCCTTTCTGATACAACAGAAAATTCAATCCAAACTGACTGTAGTAAAATAGAACTGATTTACTCACATAACCATAGTCCAGTGATAGGTTTACCTCCAGGAACAGTTTGCTCCAGTCTCAAATGTCTTCTGCACCCAATTTCTCCTTCTCCATCTCTTACTCATTTTCTCTGTTTTGGCTCTATTCTCCAGCAAACTCTTGTCTTGTGGTGGCAAACCCCCACTGCAGGAATTTGAGTTTACATCTCCTCATGTTCAAATACAGAAAACTAAAAAAGAGGGAGATCCTTCTTCCTGTCCAGTTCCTGTGGCTAGCTGGGGTACTGACTGGTCAATGGAAGGAAGAACTAGTGTAATCCCTGACAGACAAATGAGGTCTGGGTAGTATTTGTGTGATGATTCCTCTCCCATGACACACCTGGATGCTAAAATAATGACCTAACGGGGCTCCTTTGCCAAGTCTTCTTTCTTGGTTAACTCCTCCAGTATCAGCTTCTAGTTCCTAGTTTCTCCCATTTCCGGACACCCTAATCATTGTTTCCCTCTCCCCTTGTATGTGCCCATGGGATCCTTTATCTATTTTTAGGGAGATATTTTCCATTTGGTGCTTCTTTAAGATATTTAAGTTGCCCTGCAACCCTTTTCCCTGAGGATTTAAAATTTTATAAAACAAAAGCCAGAAAGACTCACAGACCATTTCTGCTCCCCTTATGTTTGGTTCTTCCTGGGACAATGAACACTGTTTGGTTTGCTAACGCTGCTGGAATGCAATATTATACCATAATTGGCCTGGATTTTAACAATGGGGATTTATTAATTTATAATTTAAAGTTCTTACACCATAAAAAATCCAAATTAAGGTATCGACAGGATGATACCTGGACTCTGAGACAGGCAGGCTCCTGGCATCAGAACATCTCTGTCACATGGGAAAGCACACAGCCAACGTCTGCTGGTTCATTGCTCCCGGGTTTCATTGCTTTCAGCTTTGGGTTCCAGTGGTTTTCTCTCTCTGAGTGTCTGTGGGTCCTCTCTTAGTTTCTCCAAGGCTTTTTCTCCATATGCTTCTCTGGGCTTTTCTGTCTTTTATCCTCTCATAAAGGACTCCAGTAAAAAAGATTAAGACCCACCTTGAATGGGGCATGTCACATCTCAACCGAAATAACATAATCAAAAAATCCCACCTACAACAGGTCTGTACCCACAGGAATAGATGAAAAGAATATGGCCTTTCCTGGAGTACATAACAGCTTCAAACTAACACAAACACCTAGTAGAATGTTTGCTTAAAGGGGTAGGGAAGGAGGGGAAAAGCAATAGTGGAAAATATTGGAAGAAAAAAATAACAATTTAGAGTTCCAAATATTATTCTAAAGACTCACATACAAAATGAAGTTTCAAATTAGAAGTAAAGAACATTTTTCTATTTTCTTTCTTTCTTTCTTTTTTTTTTTTTTAAGATCTGAGGAAGCAGAGACCACTGGCAATCAAGCTGGGGAATGAGTGGGCCTCATAGAAGATGTGTGATGTAAGTTAAGCTTTGATAGATGTTCTATGCTATCCTTATTAGCATGACATTTACAGTCTCAAGCTCAGCTAAAGTGTTAGCCTCTTTTTAACTAATGTGCAGTGGAGTCATTTAATAGTTTGCAAATTATGTTCACGGAAAACCAATTTTTAAAAATGTATTAGATTTCTTTCTCCTTTTCTAAGGACTGAACTCTTTCTTACCACTTCCAAATAATACATTAAAAAATATCTGGCAAAATAAACTCAAGGGAAAATTGGGTTTTCCATGTGTTCCATCCAATAATGCCTCTCAATGGGATGTATCAAGTCAGGGTCCAACCAGGAAAACAGAAATGGCTCTATGTATTTAACATAGGGAGAATTTAATTCAAAGAATTTGTGAAAGAAGTGACAGAAGAATTGAGAAACCAAAAAGATAATGGTGGTTTTGAATAGGATGAAGCCACTACAACAACTAGGCTGGAAGAATAAAGGTAAGAGGCAGTATTATTGGAATCAAGGGTCAGGGGTTGCATGTCATCTGGCAGGAGCTAGTGCATGAAGCAGGGATGGGGAATATTCTGGCTTCTCTGCATCCTCCAGCTCTTCACTTCCTGCTCATCTGTCCAATTGGCAAACCCAGCTGGCAGCCAGCTCACAAAGGAGACTGGGAAATGCAGCTTGCAGTGATCAGTTACTCTGTACAGAGCAGGGAAGAAAAGAATTTGGGGTCCTGGGCAAAGAGACCCAAGAACCTGAATCTCACAAAGGATTAAAAAAAAATCATTGTTAGTCAATCCTGATTTGATTTTGCTAATTTATAACAAACAACAACCTTGTTTGAAATGGATCTCATGAATTGAAAACCAAAGTCTGTGCAGCTATAAGGCTGCACCATTAAAATCAGGACAGCGGTATAAGAAGGGATTGTTATGTATGTGTCCAAGTTTTGAGCTGATTTGGAACTCTTGTTAATTCTGCTGAATTAAGTCAATCTTATCTTTAAGAACACTGCCTGCCTTATTTCCTTGGCCTTTTAAATGCAGAAAGCTTCCAACTCTATAACATGGGTTTTCCCTTACTTTTCATATGGAATACTGAGAATCCCTCATCATTTTTCTTGTTAACCTTCTATTTATCTATTTGAAGGTTGCTGAAATTTGCTTATACTATAACTTCAATGATATTTTCCAAAATGAATTTTCAATCACCAAAACTATACTGCACAGGATATGGCAAATATTTGTGCTCATTCCTTTGAAGCCTCGAGCTGGCTGGCATCACTCTCTAAATATAGGTCAGGATTAACTGAGTAATAAGGCAAGAGTGCACAGGAGTTTCTCTAATAAATTCTTCAATAGTATTATTGTAGAGGAGTCTTTTCAAAGGATTTAACCTCAGGTAGACAGAAACTTTAGAAATATTGGGAAATGTCCACATTCTAAAACATTCACTATGTTTGAAAAATTGTAACAAGCTTTAAGCTATTAAGGTGAACCAAATAAAAGATATTCCATGTTTCCAGTATCCTATTTCACAAATTTCAGCATGATTGCTTTTTTTCCCCTTTCTTTTGTTTTGGGGAAGTTGGTTATTTTACGGTATTTCAACTGGTTCTAGAACTAAATTTTTTTCCCTCTAAAATTATATGTTTACGTTTTAGCTGGATACCCTACCACTCTGTTAAACTTCCAATGGAAGTGGACCTGACCATGGTATAAAGGGATAAGAAGTAACCAAAAGAGTTTTAATTTAAGACTATGTGTAAAGCCAGAAGTTTCAGGAAAATAGGGGTGAAAAGAAACTACCCTTTTTAAGCAGCAGAGGAAAGAACTTTAAGGCAAAATTAAATTAGAGTTACTAAACATTTTATGGGAAAGGAAGACAGATGTGCTTTTGGAACTGGAAAAATATTGGTTAACTTCTAGTTGTGATCACACTTTCATGGTGTCTATGTGAAGCAAATGTTTTGGCTCTAAATTTGTTTCTGCTGCTTTTATGTTTCCTCCATCAACCTGAAGACAGAATAAGTCAAGTTCTGCCTCATTGATGAGGGTCATTCAGAAGCCCTTCCCCCACTTCACTGAAACCACTCATTGATAAACAACTTCACGTCTTGCAACTGAAAATTTTCTCTTAAAGAGCACACAAACCAGAACTGGGGGCAAAACTGGTGAAAGTGCTCCTAGTACATTTTGCTAACCATAACCCACGCACTCACAAGGGATGTGGTGTTAGAAAGTACCTAATAACGTAAATATGTCTGCTGTCCTGTAAATGAAGTATACAGTGGCAACTATTTTTTTCCTTTTAAACTAGTTTTATAGTATAATTATATTTGTTTTTTTCTGAAGTAGCCCTAATATACATTTTTTAGAAAATGTATGAAATAATCTATTGTCAGAAATTGAATTAGTCTACATTTGGTTTTTCTTTTCCCACAAGACACTGGATGTTCATATTAGTTTGACCAAGCTTTATGTATGAACACAAGTATACCCTTTAGAGTCCTAGAATGTTAGTGTTGGGCTTAGAAACCATCAGCCCATTTTAAAAATGAGGAAATTGAGGCATGGAGACGCTGTGATTTCTTCAAGTGCATAGAAAGGTACAATGAAGATATAATTAAACTCTTTTCCTGTCTTCCAATTCCCAGCCCAGTGACCGCTCCACTACACCACTTTGCCTTGATTGAGGACTAAGAACCATTTCCTCAGCCCTTTTAACTCACTCTATCCATGCCAAGTCACTTCAACACCTTCCTTGCACCTGCAAATTATCTATCAGTAACCCAGAAAATATGGAGTTATTTTATCTGAGACAATTTGCTCAATACAAGCTATTGATTTAATAGTCTACTAATTGATAGTCTCAAGAAAACAAACTACCTCCAGCTGCATAAACAGGCACCTTAATGGGCAAGACGAGTGTCAGGATATGAGAATTACCTGAGACTGGAAACCAGTAAGGAACCCCCCCCCCCAAAAAAAAACCCACACATACAGAAAAACAAAACAGAACAAAAAACCTTTAAAGTGGCGGCCTTGCTGAAGTCCAGAAAGATCTCAGCATCTTGAAAGATTCCCGACTTTGTAAAATTCAAATACAGATTCTCCATCATATATATGTCCAGGCCACGAGTGCAGCAAAAAAGACAACATATAAAATGCTCTGGAACTGAAAGCCCGACTCTTGGAACCCAAGTCTAGTGGGCACTTTTTATACAGCCCCTCAAATTAAAACTCCGAAAGGTGGGTCTGGCCCCACAAAACCTCGAGAAATAATTCCGGTGGGGTTTGAGGGAAGAATAGGATCCACGTATACAGTGAGATGCAGCCCGAACCCACACGTACCCTTTAAAACATGCTATATTGGGGCATTTAAGATGGAAGTTTGTTAAGCTGTGGACTTATACGAGAACACATCTGACCTGTACTAGAATGGGTGTCAAGTTGCGGAGAAAGTATCAAGATATTTTAAACTAATTTGGAAGTAACTCAGCGTACCCCTTTCAACAAACTCGTCGTCAACTTCCCCCTCCACCCGCCGACTGCCCGGGAGAGTGTGCTCGGTAACCGCCCTGAGGTCTGCAAATTTACTCCTCCGAGCAGAACTCTAGGACGCGCCTCGGCTTGCTTCTTCCCGCCGGCGAGCGGCGCTCCTCTCCGCGCTGGCCCGGGCGGGGAGAGGGGAACACGGCGGGAAGGGCAGAGGGCGGTCCGCGGAGGGCGGAGGAGGGAGGCGAAGGTGGCCGGCGGGGGGGGGGTTTATTGTTTCCTTTTGCCCTCCTCCTCCCGCGCCTCGCCCCGGCGTCACAGGAAAGCCGCCCGAGCAGCCCAGCGGCGAGTTATTTATAGAGCGGGCTGCGCGCGCGTCACGGAGCCCGGCCCGGCTGACGGGGCCTCTGACGCGCTTGGCCGCCGGGCCGGGTCCGCGGGGCTGCGCGCCGGGCGCCCGCCACAATGGGCTTCTGTGTGTGCAGCTGCCGTCGCCGCCGGGGAACGTGGGAGGGGAGTGGGTGCACCCCCGACCCCCCTTCCTCCCGACCGCGACCCCCTGAAAGGTAACCAGTCTCTTCCGCTCCAGGCCAGGACCCAGGCCACTGCCGGCTTTTTTTTTTTTTTTTTCTTTTTCTTTTCTTCCTGAATAAGTTTGCCTTTCCCCAGCCTCTGCTTCCACCTCCCGGGTTTCCTCCCTTAACCCCATCAAGTCAGTCGAGAGGGGAATTTTTCCGGCCGGGGGCGACCGCTTTGTGCGCTCGGTGAGCGGGACCCTCACAGGCGCGCGCGGCGGGGAATGCGGAGACCGAGGGGCCTGGAGCGCCGGGCAGGTAACGTATCCTGGACCTGAAGTGGGGCGCTTTGTTTGGGGAGGGGAGGTGGGAACCGGGGTGGGTGGGAACGCGGGGCAGCCCTTTCTGGACTCCCCTCTCTCCTTCCTCCGCCCCTCCCGCCCGCGCGCACAGGAAGCCAATCTGGGTGCGTAGCGCGAAGAGCGAAAGAGAAACTTCCACCAGCTTGACTGACTAGATGAGGCTCCTCCCGAAAGGCCAAGATAATAGACTCCCCCCCCACCACCATACCCCGCCCCCCACCCTCGCCTCCCGCCGCCCCTTTCCCTGGCGGGTCTCCTCACCCCCACCTAACGCCTTGGATTTGAGAGCCGCGCTCTCCGCAGGTTAGTCCATTGCACGCCCCCTCCCTGCGGAAGGAGGGGCTGGCGAGGATTTTAGGGACTTCCTGGGATGTGAAGACCAGCTCTGAACCATTCCCTTTCGGCTGCAGGTTGCGGGGAAAGCTTGCTCTGGAGCCTCTCTCACGTGGCAGGCAGGCAGGCAGGCAGAGAACTTGCTGTGCCTTCTAGGAAATTGCAATCGATTTGTAATGCAGTTTCGCTAATTGGGAGTTCAAAATTAAACTTTAATAAAGCATTTGTGTCGTCTCGTGTAATTGTGGAAGCTTCCATCCGTCCTGGTAGATAGACTCTAAGTCTCAAGTTAATGGCGCTAAGCTAGATTTCCTTCCCCAATACAATTCCTTCTGCCGCCGTCGGCGCAGCTGGATTTCCGTAAGGTACAGATGTTGCTAATGGCAGCTTAAGCACGGATGGGCAGATAGCATACGGAATGCAACATGTTGCCATATGGTTCCTTTAGCCTTTCACCTCCAGGGATATCAATCACATATATTCTGGGAGGAACTTAATGACTCTCTGAACAGCAAAATGAATTACCTGGTACAATTTATATGCCTTGACCTGATACGTTATAACAACAAGAAGATAGCGTCTCACAGTTTCTGTGGTATAAATTGATCTACAGAGCTACATTTCAGATTCTTTATCTTTTGGTAGTTTGAGGGCCCTGTCAAATCATTCTGGCTGTGAATTCTATTTTTGTATTGCCCCCTTCCCCACTTCCTCCCAACCACACACCTCTGGGTGTTGCAGAGTTTAGCAAAACTGTTGTCTTGGAAATTGCCATTCCACCGACCAGATGTTAGTACTAATCGATGAGATATGGAGAAATGCAAAATATGATTTCCAGACCTAGTTACTTAAGAGTCGGCAGTCTTTAGGAGCAGCATACTTTTGAAGCCCAGAAAATTAAAGGGTTCCTAAAGAAAATGTGTTTTCTGGGAGTTCAATATAATTCCTAAATCCATTTGATGTTCTCAAATTGTTTTAATTCAATCTTTCTTAAACAAGTACAAAGAAAAACAGTTTTCAAGAATATGAAATATAAGGCTTAAGCAAACCAGTTTCTACATACACACACGCACACACACACACACAATGTGTTACACCTTAACCTGATTCATGTATGTTGTGGTACTTGTAATTTGTTTTTCCCTCCAATATTTCAGTGCCAACATATTGAAGGCGCTATTTCTTAGGTTCTAGGGGAGAGATTCTGTAATATTATACGTCTTATTTTAAGAACTGCTGTGATTATTAGAATTTTTTTATTGCTTCCAAATTCAGAAGATATAAACTTGGTTATCTTTTACTACGTTATTTTTCCTTCACTGTTGTAGATAGCACTGAAAATAAAGCAACAATTTAAGGGCAAGAAAGTAAAATAACATTTCACTTAAAAAAAGTAACTTCATGTTTACTTTTATCTATTAAGGCATATCATGAAGCTAGAGATATACTGTCTTTTCCAAGTTTTTTCTTTCAACAATATGTAAACTTCATGAATTCATGTGAACGAGCAAAATGCACAAAGTAAACATGAACAGTATCAAAAAGTATTGTATTTTCAGTTATGTCAAGTTTCAGAAAGTTAATATTTTGAAAGTTTGTCTATACAGCATGTCCTTTCAAAATCATTTGGAAATACAAGATGATGTTTCTTTTTCTTTATTTTTTAATGGGTTGATGATTTGTTACTTAGTGCTCCAATTATTCAGTAATTTTGAATATAAGATCTTTTTGTATATGTAGCCAAGGAGTTTATACCGAACAAATTATAATAGACCTGAGGTATAGCAGCCTTTTCTGGGGGTGTTTATGATAATCTTTTAATGGCTAAGATTTTATTTCTCTATGTAGCAGCATTACTCAATGATGAGTTTTAACATTGATCAGGGGCGAACTTGTCAATAATGACTCCATCTTTGTGACTTCTGAATAGACAGTGAGCATATCCTCTAATCAGTCGCACAGAACTTGAGTTATAAAGCTGTTATTGTCATGAACAGATATTGCAGCCTTTTGTTTGGCCCAGTGATTATTAGCATGTTCCTCTTTCAAAATCTAGGCCGAAAGTCGTGCTGTGTAACATTTCAGAATTCGGGTCCATTAATAAATAAATTCCCAGGTAGCACTGTTTGCTTTTTTTTTTCCAAGCTATAATATAACATGTATTTCATGAATAATTTCAGGCCCTTTTGTAGACATAAACTGAATATTTTTGACATGCATATACAGTAACAAAACCAAGTGCCCACCTACAGTATTACTTTTATTTTAAATAAAGATTTGATTGATGTCCATTGTTACTCTAAATGAGGTGGCTTGCTGCCAAGGGATCCCTATAGGGGGAAAGTACTTGAATTGTTATTGTCTGCCAGGGAATCACTTTCTATTTTTTGAGGTCTCAACTTCAACTCCTTTCAGTATTCCACTTTCATATTGCTGATCTGAGAATTAGTTTGGATATAAGAACTATTGAGAATGTGTTTGTGTTGGCCAAGAAGATTGTCACTGTTGTTTCTGATTGTGGCCTTTATCTTGAGCTGGCATGTTTATTTTAACTGAAAATGAAGAGGGAACTAGGTGCATTACCCCTGCATTAAGTAATTTTAGTTGTGATGTAATTCTAGCTGTTTTCTTATTTTTATTCACAAATATATTTTAAGATATTTAAGATGAAGCAGATTTATGCCGTTCTCAAGGTAACATGAGAAGAGCTATGGACAGACATTAGGCCTCTAATAAAAATCTTCATTTGAGTGAGTAGGGGTAGGGAGGACCCCATCAACCAGATGCATTTGCCCCCTCTTGCTTTTTGAATTCAAAACCCGTATTGTTGCACTGGAAACTTGTTTCTTTCTTGTATAGCATTTTATTTTCTTTTTAAATGATTTTTTAAAAAAAACTGTCAACCTGTAATCATTTAACCAACCGTGAAAGAAATTGTCTTTTATTTTCTGCTATATGCAGCTTTGTTTTTATCTGGGTCAGTATTAGTGTCATGTAAATACCACATAAAAATTTGACTTTGCTTGTCCTTACTTTGAAGATTGACAGGGGCTTCTTTAATTAGTCTTGTTCTCTTTCATATTCTTTATTCAGATACTGAAATGTAGTATTTTTTATAACTTTATAAGATTGTGTTTGCATTTATTTAATTTATGTTTCTTTTTTTTAAGCATGTAGCCTTGAATGTTTGTTCTTCCTTTTTTTTTTTTTTACTTCATTACTCTGGTACTGCTTGATGTAACTTGATTAGCTCCCTCCCCAGTCATGATTGGTAATTAAAATAGGCATTAAAATTAGTCACTTAGCAATTTTGCTGTTCAATTGGCAATTAAATTACTTAATTGCAATTAAAGTCCTAATTTTAATTGGCAAAATGATAGATGTAGATTTAAGATAATATGTATAAATACTTTAATAAGTGTCTATATAAGGATTACTTAATTACTCAACTTCAAGTTTGTGCTGTTAACTTTAGAACTTTTAAGTGAGCAATGAAATTTATATTACATCTATTCAAAGGATATGGTAATTAGATTTATTACTTATCACTATAAGGGTCCTTGCTATAAGTTACTTTTGTAGTGTTAAAATTATAGGCTTGATAATTGCAGAATTATGATGATGAAAAGGGCATATATGCCTTTGTCGTATTATATCAGTACTTTAGCTTCATTTTTATAAAATGGAGAGGTTCCTCTCTTAACAGTCTGAGGGAAAAAATCAAAAGTGGTTATTTTGTCTTTAAAGATAGAATAAACATGAACTAGCTGTGATTTACATATAAAAACAGTTGCAAAGTGTATATATTTCATCTATTTAAAAATGCTACATAATACATTATATGGTTGTTAATGTATTAACTACATTTAAAATTTTCAAGTGACCTTGATGTTCTTTTAGCACAAAGCAACTTTATTTTCAGAATCTTTATAACGTCTTTTAGGACTTTGTACATTTTAATGAGTCCCATGTTTACTGAAATTAGCAATGAAAGCTTCCTATCAAAAAGATATTAAATACTGTCTTTAATTTTAAAGCAAATATTTAGGAGATGGTTACTGTGAGTGAAGTATTAACAAAAAGATGAAGAGTTTTTTATTATGCAGAATACTTTTGAATGGTATGAGGTTTACCATATGTTCAATGCTTCTAGAATAAAAGACTGCTGCTGTACTCCATGTCTTCACAAATTTTCTAGAACTGAGTTCTGAATTGAAGAAACCACTTTTAAAGTTTTTGCTTTAAGTGGGTTTTGGTGGAAAATGGGCTGAGTAAAACCTAGTAAAAGCTACAACTACCAAAATCAAGAATACCACCTAAGCAATTGAGTTTTTCACTAAGTATCCTGTGGGAAAGGAAGAAGCAATTCATCAGTGGAAATAAAATCACCAAAACAAAGATAATAAAATCCCTTAATATTAAAATATGATTTTGTCTTTTCAGAAAGATTGTCCAAATATAATTTAAAGTATATATTTCCTTTCAATACTTAAAATAGCTTCCATTAAGTGATTTTATTATGAAAATACTTTAAAGTTACCTTCACTCTTCCATTGTAACAGCTATGTCTATTTCACTATATCTGCGTTGTAAGATGTATTCTGATTCATTTTGGGAGAAGAGTGAAATAAATCCCTAAAGGCCCCTTTCCCATGTATTAAGATAGAAAATCCCATGGGATTATATCCATGTTTGCTTTCTAAATTATACCAAAAGCTCAATTTTATTAAGTATAATCTGCTTAGCCATGCCTAAAATAAAATACTTTGGTTTAGGTGGGAGTATATGTATTATTTATATTGATAATTCTATAAATATATTTTTATATACATGGGACAATATACCCTGCTTAATATTGGTTAATAGCACAAAAGATATCTATTAACATAGCTTTCATAAATACTTTTCCAAAGTCCTCAAATACTCAGTCATACTTTTATAATTTTGTTTACTTGGTTTCTAAAGAGGGAGCTATTTATGGGTAGGATCAGTTTTCACCCCCATTTATTTTAAATTATTAAGACAGAAGTAAGTATTAAGGGGAAAATGAATACCCTTTATTTAGGGGTAACTCTGTACTATCATTTATACATGCAGTTTATCAGATGCTGTGCCCCCCAAAAACCACTATTGTTTTTAAGTGAGTTATGGAATACTTTACTTGAGTTACTTATGTACAAGAATCTTGAAGGGTTGCGGTCATATAAATGCAGAATTTTAGTTTCTTTTAGCCTAAACCATCATTTTAGCATTTTCTGAAAGGTTGTTCAGTCCTACATTTTGATTCCATTATATGTGTAATTAAACCTCTGTGCACAAAAACATTCTCTTATGTACTTGCAAATATACCCACAGGAATCCTCTTCTAAACTATAATTTATTTAAACATGTAATCATAGGATTTTAAATCATGTTTTCATTTTTCCAAACTATATGCCAATTTGAACTACTTGGTGATAAAATGAGAGATTTTATTGCCAGTTTGATTGTTTCCACTGTGACCTAACAGTGAGCTAGGAGAGCAGGAGAAAACCAAAATAAGAGGGGAAAAACTCTATTGTTAAACTAATCCCAGGTGTTAAACTCTTTCCCTTTTCAAGGAAAATAAAAGAGAATCAAAGATAGTTGTTTATGAATTCCAGCACAATATGTCCGTTTAGACTTGCAGCATTGTCTCCTCGGACTTGGCCTAAATAGCTCCTTGTATGGGGTGTTTGTATGGTGTGTGTGTGTGTGTGTGTGTGTGTGTGACACACAGAGAGGGGGAGGGAGGGAGGGAGGGAGAGAGAGAATCTTCTTGAACGTTGTGGAGTCAAGCCCCCTACTGACAGGATCAGTCAATTACAGACCTCTGCGGTTCTACTGGAACTACGCCCGATCAGCCTAGTGGGAAAACGGAGTCTGGAGTTTAGAGTATAGCCTTTATATTTTCTGATCCCTTTCACTTCGAACACAACAGATCCCAAATTAAGACGCAATTCAAAAAGTAGCTTATCTAAGAATTGACTTAAGCGTGTGTATCGGTCTTGCATCCAACGTGTCTTCTAAGAAGTAATGCTTCCCAGGAACCAGAGTAGGAATTTGAAAAAACGAGAACATGAGTTGTAGAATAGAAGACAAAAATAAAGTCCCCCCCCCTTTTCTCATTTTAGTATTATATTCACTCCATTCTCAGTGAGTAATAATTATTAAAATAAACCGAAAACTTTCGATCTTGTGTGCATTAAGACTTCGGCAAAGTCTCCATTATTAAGAAGCCAGACTCGACAGGTTGCTGTTAAAGAATTACGAATCACATTAAAACGTTTGGCTTCCTCAGACTCTTGCTTTAGGGACTCCAGGACATTTTCACAGTTCAGGCTCAACCCAGCCTACATAAGGGTGTGTTTTTAGTTTGTGTGTGTGTGTGTGTGTGTGTGTGGCGGGGGGGGGGGGTGCTATTTGGAGGGAATACTTGGATGTATGTATTTGTGTATATAGAGGGCAGTGGTTACAACCTTAAAATTTTCCGGGTCCCCGCTTTCTTAGGACTAGATTAAAAACTAATTTTGCCACCCCATTATGGTTGCGCTTACGTTTCCGCCTGGGAAAAAAGTGCCAGGAGCCAAGCCCACCGCGGGGACCAAGGAAAGCACGCCCCGCAGCACCCTGCTCCCTGGCGGAAGGGGAAGGGAACCCGGGAGGGCGCCACTGGTGCTGAAGCTATTTTGGGGCCCGTCAGGCGGGTGCGTCAATGCCTGCGCCCCTGCGTCACCGCCACCCCCACCCCCTTCCTTCTCTTTTGCTCTCCAAACTCTCACTTTTTCCCTTTCGTTAGCGTGGAATCGTTTCTGCCCACCCGGCGCTGACGCTGCAGCGCTCTAGCTAATAAGCTGTTCTTCTCCCTACCCCCTCTCCAACCCCTACTCACACACCCTCACCCGCCTCCACAACATCCCCACCATCACCACACATACTTGCGCGCGCGTGCACACACACACACACACATGCACACACACTCTCTCACTTCCTGGTTTCATTTTATTTTTTTCTTACGCCCGCTAGGGCACTGCTGAGCCGCTGCGGCGGCGGCTGCAGCAGCGGTCGTTGTAACATCTGGGGGAAACTTAAGGTGGTCACGTAGGTTTTCCCGAGGCTGCGGCGCAAAAGAGCCCGCGGCTTCACCCCGCAGCCTCAGGGCACTTGATGGTAGCGCCTCCCGGGCCGGCGGGGAGCGGGCAAAGGCGGGCGTGCAGATCAGGGCTGAGTAGCCCGGGAACCCGGATAGTTCCAAGGCGCTTTCGGCTCAAACTGACAGCATCCGGAGGGGGGCGAGCTGCGAAAGGGTCCTCCCTTACCCCACCTCGCGGCCTGGAAGCGAGCCGCGCCGAGGGAGGAGGGGTGGCAGGAAGACTCTTCGGAAGCCGAGAAGGGGGGCACCTCCCGATTCCCCCTCCTCCAGTCCTGGTCGCTTCCAACACCACAGGAGAAGCCCTTGAAGGCACGCCCAGCTTTGGCCGTGGGGCCAGAAGGGGGGACTCGCCTTGCTGAGACTCCGGCGTTTCCTTTGCTCGAAAGCGCTGTGCGCTCTCGTTGTAGTGGGCGGATTGATTTTCCGCGTGGCAGACCCGGGATGCCTTAGGGGTACTGCTCTGGCCCGGGTACGCTCCCACTACCCGCGGAGCCCTCTCCAGGAAGGGCCGGACGCCCATACCTTAATCGTCTCAGAGACACCCCCCCTCCCGTCAGCTGAGTGTCCTGTCTTTTCAGCCCGGCTCTCGGATTGAGATCATGGGAACACTTGTGTTTCAGAGGAGCGCCAATTTATTTCCCTGAAACTTTAGATGGTGGACATTGGGAAGTGTCGAAAGTATTAGAATTGGCAGAAGATGGGATCAGAGCACCTTTCTGCAGAAGGGGCACCTGTTGCGTGCTTATCACTCTATTGTCTGGGAAGCGAAAGCGGGAGACGCCTTCACTCTTATTTTGGGGCCCCCGAAGGGCTGGGTCACTGTCCGCTTCCCATACCTCACCCCCCTCCACGCACTAGGTCCTTCATCGCTTGTGGTCTCTGCAAAGAACGAGGGAAAACAGAAAATTAGCCTCTCCCCCTCCCAGGAGGTGTGTGAGTGTGTGTGTCTGTGTGTGTGTGTTTGTGTGTGTGTGTGTGAGAGAGAGAGAGAGAGAAATAGAGACAGAGAGGGAGATAGACTCAGCGGTCAGAGAAGGCCACAGACAGGTAAAGGAGGAAAAGGGGAAGCACCGAAATAGGGAAATCCCTCCCCAACTGCCTGAGCCCTCTGAGCGCCCCGTGTCATGGGACAACTGTGCGCTCTTCCGCCAAGAGGGGTGTTGAGTGGGTGGATGAGGTTAGGGTGCTGTGAGGCACGCCCCATCCCGTGCAACGCCAGGTGCGGTCTACCTGGCCCACGCCAGCGCTCCCTGCCGCCGGGCCTTTTGTTGCACCCTCCCCATGTGTGAGTGGCCGGGTATCCGCGGGGGCGCATGGGTTCGGGGGAAGGCGAGTGAGCCGTGCAGCGGGCTGCGCTGGCCTGGGTGGAGAGGTCACACCTCTTCGGAAAAAAAAAAACCCAAGCCTGCTACCAAGGTGAACCCAGAACGGTTCCCACCTTAAAATCTGCTCTACTCGTGACGTCAGGTCGGAAATATACCAAAGCGAGCGCGGGCCAGGAGTCCGGGGAGCGCGGCGGCGCGGCGATTGGGCGACAGGCCGCTGACGCGCGCTGACGCGCGGAGACTTTAGGTGCATGTTGGCAGCGGCAGCGCGAGCCACATAAACAAAGGCACATTGGCGGCCAGGGCCAGTCCGCCCGGCGGCTCGCGCTCGGCTCCACGATCCCTGCTGGTTGTCCTGCCTGCCGTCTGCCCTTGCTCCCTGCTCCCTTCGCCCCGCTCGCCCACCCCTCCCGGACCCCGCCACCCAGGCTCTCAGAGGGAACTGCACTTCGATAGAGTTGAATGAATGAAGAGAGACGCGGAGAACTCCTAAGTGAGTAGGGGCAGCCCTTGTACTCGCGTTCTTTTATTCTTCTTTGCACGTCTTTTCTTGCCACATGTATAGGACAGGTTCGCTGAAAGTGGGCGCCAAAGGCGCGGAGCACGAACCGGGTCGGACGCAGGGAAGTGGGTGCGCGCAGTTACTGAGGGCACGTTACCGAACTCCGGCTTTGGCACTAGGGGGGAGTTGGCTCCTAACAGAAGCTTCCGAGCTCCTCATTGGTGGACGCGGAAGGGAGATTTGCACAGTTCTGGGAGTTGCAGACGTGCCCGAGGAAATATGCGCAAAGTTTGCTTTTAGTGTGGAATTGATTGTGGCCTTTGTGCTTGGAAACTTCAGGTCTTGTGTATATGAGGGGCCTGGAGGCTTCCCGCAAAGTGACAGGGAGAGAAAGTTCTTTAGTTCATATGTTGCTTGGGGATTGTGTCACCGCGCTTAACCAGTGTGCGGATGTTTCCCGTGTATTTTTGAGTGAGGGTGTTATTGGTAGTGTCTTGTTAGCAAGTTGTCTGAAATTTCTGGTTTTGACATACGCCGTACGTGTCTATGTGAGTGTGTTAGAAAGAAAGACAGACAGTGAGACAGAGATAAATAGAGAATGTGTAGAGTGCAGTTATGATGCTGTGAAGCTAGCAAGGAGTTAACATCCAGAACGGGCATCTCTTCCAACCGCTGTGGGGGTCAAGAGTCTCCTTTCTTCTGGATACTTTTTCTGGTAACCCTCCCCCACCCCCAAGCAAAATTTTCCACTTTCAATGAAAAAAAAAAAACATAACACACACACACACAAAGGGGGTGGATCTGTTTGGCCTTCTTTTTTATTAGTAATAAGACTGCCTATGCTTTAGAATGACTGCCAAGTGGTAACATCTGAAAATGACTAGGACACAAATAGGTCTTGTTCCAGTAAGTAGGCAGACCTGGGGAGGGGGTATAGGGAAGATGATCAACTTGCCATGCTAGGAAGTGCTTCGAACATTGGTGCCAATACTTTATAAGCAGTATTACCTTCTTTCTGCAAGTGGCCTAAGATCCTCCTAGAAAAATATGGGGACCCCTTTCCCCACCCCTAGGCCATTAAAGATATTAGAAGAGAGAATCCTGGAAAAGTGATCACCAGTTCACCTGTATCCTCAGTCCTGAAGAGCAATCTCAGTGCTCTGTCAGAAGCACTTAGAAAACTCACATGCTTCTACTCAAATCACCTTTCCTGCTGTCCAGGCCTTGCTAGTACTTGTAACCCTTGGGGAGGGGGATTATTTTCTGATTTTATATTCTGGACTTAATCTAACTCTATTCCTCCTTCCCCAAAGAAAAGCCAATTTCCTACCCCAGGAAAATAATATCAGTAGAAATTTTCAATGCTGTATTTTATTAAACTCTATTCTTCTTACTCTAGGTTTGAATTAAACTAAAATGGAAACTCCCTCACTCCCCACACTCTAGCAAAGGGGCCAATTCATTACATCGTAACTGTTAAATAGGTTCAGGGAATGCCTTTCCTCCTTCATGAACCCTCTCCCTACAAGGATTTTTGACAGTGTGATGGGGGGCATTTTCTGGTGTTTCCAGCCATCTCTTTTACATATTCTTCTTAACTGCTATATTTGGTAAAGGCTACATACTAATTTCCCATGAAACCAACAGGGAAGGCATCCATGGGCCTGCCTGGTGAATCTACATATGTCTGAACTCGGTGTCTGTGGGGGAAGTCACCCTTATGAGCTTCCTGTGTCTGTATTTCAGGGAGCAGATCCAAAAGGCTGGACTCCCCATTGCTTTTCTAAAAATCTTGGAAACTTTGTCCTTATTGAATTACGACACTGTCCACCTTTAATTTCCTCGAAAACGCCTGTAACTCGGCTGAAGGTTAGTGCAACTTCATTTCTCTTATCCCCCTCGCCCGAGTTCCTTAAACGTCAAGAGACAGGGCAACGCTTTCTACCCCGGCGACCCTGTAACTTAGGCTTCCCGGACCCACGGCTTTCGGAAACAACTTTCTTATTGTTCTGTTCAACTTTAGTGCTGTCCTTTCTAGAACGGAGCTTGCTGAACCTGTACTTCAGATAAGAGGCTCTTCTGAGAGGGGTTGGCCGGAAGAGGGGTGGGGGAGGCGTTTGGAAATATCCAGTAGTGTAGACGGTCGATAGCTTTCCAGCTCTGGGTCTTTATTTGGACCAGCCCTTCCTCACCCTGAAGCGTTTTGCCCTGCAGCCCCGCGCTCTCCTGCCTTTTCTCTCGCGCCCCTCCTCGCTCCCTGATCGCCGCGGGCTGCCGGTGTAGCTCCAGGTGTACCCGAGCCCGGGAGAAAGTGTTCAGTTGACCAGGCTGAGTGTATATTACCCTGTTTCATTTCCAGCCATGCCTTGTGTTCAGGCGCAGTATGGGTCCTCGCCTCAAGGAGCCAGCCCCGCTTCTCAGAGCTACAGTTACCACTCTTCGGGAGAATACAGCTCCGATTTCTTAACTCCAGAGTTTGTGAAGTTTAGCATGGACCTCACCAACACTGAAATCACTGCCACCACTTCTCTCCCCAGCTTCAGTACCTTTATGGACAACTACAGCACAGGCTACGACGTCAAGCCACCTTGCTTGTACCAAATGCCCCTGTCCGGACAGCAGTCTTCCATTAAGGTAGAAGACATTCAGATGCACAACTACCAGCAACACAGCCACCTGCCCCCCCAGTCCGAAGAGATGATGTCGCACTCCGGCTCGGTTTACTACAAGCCCTCATCGCCCCCGACACCCACCACCCCAGGCTTCCAGGTGCAGCACAGCCCCATGTGGGACGACCCGGGGTCTCTCCACAACTTTCATCAGAACTACGTGGCCACCACGCACATGATCGAGCAGAGGAAAACACCCGTATCGCGCCTCTCCCTCTTCTCCTTTAAGCAGTCGCCTCCTGGCACCCCCGTATCGAGCTGCCAGATGCGCTTCGACGGGCCACTGCACGTCCCCATGAACCCCGAGCCGTCGGGTAGCCACCACGTGGTGGACGGGCAGACCTTCGCTGTGCCCAATCCCATCCGCAAGCCCGCGTCCATGGGCTTCCCGGGCCTGCAGATCGGCCATGCGTCGCAGCTGCTCGACACGCAGGTGCCTTCGCCGCCGTCGCGGGGCTCTCCCTCCAACGAGGGGTTGTGCGCCGTGTGCGGCGACAATGCGGCCTGCCAGCACTACGGTGTGCGCACCTGCGAGGGCTGCAAAGGCTTCTTTAAGGTGAGCGAGGGCGGGGGCGGAGGAGGCGGGCAGGGGTCCCTTGGTTCCCCGGATCCCGGAGCGCACGCTCCGCCTTGGTGCCGAGAGCTCAGCCCCAGTACTCCCCGGGCCATCCGTCTCCCGGGCTGCCCTACGCTAGCTGCAACGGAGACTTTCAGGTGTCTGAGAAAGAGAAAAGCAGGAAGACGGGGAGCCCTGGCGTTGCACGCCCTGCACGCAGCAGACCTAGCGGGTCCCCACCCCGAAGTTGCTGCAGCCGGAGTTGGAAGAGGGTCATTTGCATGTGCTAGAAGCTGTCTTCCCTGTTCAGATTGAAATTGGTTAGGACAGAGAACCGTGTCTGAGCTAACCAAGTGGAACAGAATTCCCTATGGTCAAATTAAGTGATCTCTTTATTTCGCCATCCTGATTGAATAATCTTATCATTTTAAATAGAGAAGGTCTCCAAGGAATGTAAATAATATGAATGCCCACGGATTTGTATTTACTGAGCGTCCCCTTCTCTTTCTCTTGGCATATAAAACCCAGCAAGGAGCGGTAAGGTTAGCTCACATGTTAACGCTATCAATTTTCCTCTGTTAAATGCCCTGGGGGAGGAAAAAGAAGAGAAAGAGATAGAAAAGGGGGGGGGGGGAAAGTAGTTGCGTGAAATGTGTTTTTGTGGGAAGGGAGAATAAATTCCAACCGTTCAGAAATTGTCTCTGGATTTCCTGGGTTGCTGGATTTTTAAGAGGAAAAAAATTAATTTTCGGCTGTGTTGTTCCCTTTTGCAGCGCACGGTGCAGAAAAACGCGAAATACGTGTGTTTAGCAAATAAAAACTGCCCAGTGGACAAGCGGCGCCGAAATCGCTGTCAATACTGCCGATTTCAGAAGTGCCTAGCTGTTGGGATGGTCAAAGAAGGTAGGCTGCGCAAGCTGCCGACCCCTGCGTCTGCGCCCCTACATAACCATTGCTCCCACTTCTCCACTTCTCCCTTCCCAGAGCTTAGGATCTCCCGCCCCCGCCCCCGCCCCCGCCCCTGCCCGGCTTCTGGCGTCCAGGACCCCGCAGCTGCCTGCTAGCCCGACCTCCCCTGGAGAAAACCGCCAGGCCCTTCTCGCCTTTAACTATACGACCCATTTGGAGGATGAAATAAAATAACCTCGCATTTTTTATGCTTGTCGTCAGTAAAGGCTTTACAAGCCTTGGGGCTCTGCGCCGCAGGCGGGGTACCCCTCGGCTGCGGCCTTCCCCGGGGAGGGGTCGAGGCGGCGTCTGGGCATGGGCTCCCGGGAGCAGCGCTGACCCGGCTATTTCTTTGCAGTGGTTCGCACCGACAGTTTAAAAGGCCGGAGAGGTCGTTTGCCCTCGAAACCGAAGAGCCCCCAGGAGCCCTCTCCCCCTTCACCCCCGGTGAGTCTGATCAGTGCCCTGGTGAGGGCCCATGTCGACTCCAACCCGGCTATGACCAGCCTGGACTATTCCAGGGTAAGAAGCTGGTGGTGGTGGTGGTGGGGGGGGGGGCGTTGGGGTTAACGTGCGGACAAACCTGCGGATGGGCAGGACCCCCTTCCCAAACCCACCTTTAACCCCCAGATCCCGCGAGCAAAGGAGGCCAGCAAAACTGTAGGCCTCACAACTTTGGGCAGGGACACTGAAGACAGACTGATGAACGGTGTAGTTGCGGGTGTAGACATGAAGACAGGGTAGAGGAAGGAAGAGAAGACATATCACAGTGGTGGAATGTCTGTTAGTAACCCTCCCCCTGTTCACCACCACCACCATGCGCGCACACACACACTTAAAACAACACCTCTAATGCAAAAACTAAGATTGGGCAAAATTCCCCCACTTCTACTTTATACCAGCCCTCCGCACAGATGCTTTAATCCTCATCTTACTGGTACTGCCTGGGTGTGGGTGGGGGCTGCCTGGGGGTTGGGGAATGGGGAATGGAAAGAGAGGGATTAAGGAATCGTAGTAGGGTGGGGGATCAAGTGGTCAGATATCTCTTTTACTCCAGCTGTGAGAAATGTGCAAGCCTTAATTGGAGGAAGTAAGTTGGGCAAACCTTGAAGCGACTGTAATTTTATTAAGATCTGCAAAGGGCGGCGCTGCCCGAGACCCACTCTGGGACTGGCATGAATACTAACGTGTCAATTGTTTTGTGGAGATAAGAGTGTACGTTTCCCAGGGCTGGATGGCACTGTATTTAGACTGTATGGAAATGGTAATTTACATATTTAAAGCAGCGACCTCATAGCACCATCCCTAATTGAATTAATTGCCCCGGAACATCTAATTTCCTTACTGGTCAGAGAGAGGTTTAATTGTTATAAAAACCTGGCTCCCCTACTAGAAATGGGGTTAGCAATTTCACGGGTTATATATTTTAGAGAACCTCATTAAGTGCTTTTTAAAATGAAATTCCAGTTCCAGGCAAACCCTGACTATCAGATGAGTGGAGATGACACCCAGCATATCCAGCAATTCTATGATCTCCTGACTGGCTCCATGGAGATCATCAGGGGCTGGGCGGAGAAGATCCCTGGCTTCTCTGACCTGCCCAAAGCCGACCAGGACCTGCTTTTCGAATCGGCTTTCTTGGAACTGTTTGTCTTGCGATTAGCGTACAGGTAATAAGGGAGGAAGCAATGCAGGGAGGCAGGCAGAGGAGGAAAGAGGAAGCCAGAAAGGAGGAAAGAGGGGAGAAAAGAAGTAAAAATGAGAAAAGAGAGAAGGACAGAATAGGAAAGGAAGGAGGGGGGAAAGGAAGGAAAGTATAGAAGACAAAAGGAAGGGAAGAAGCAAGCCCGGAAGCCTTGAACGAATGGAACGGAGGTGGGATAGGGGGCGTTCTTGATTGTTATGAAATTAAACCCTTTCAAGGTCCACTGGTCTACATTTTATTAACTCTTCAGTAATTAGGTGCCTCTTAAATCCCTCATTTATTGCTCTTCAAGTAATTAGTTGTTTAGCTTCTCTCTCTCTCTTTTTCTCCCCTCTCTCTCTTTGGTATTAATTGCAGGTCCAACCCAGTGGAGGGTAAACTCATCTTTTGCAATGGGGTGGTCTTGCACAGGTTGCAATGCGTGCGTGGCTTTGGGGAATGGATTGACTCCATTGTTGAATTCTCCTCCAACTTGCAGAATATGAACATCGACATTTCTGCCTTCTCCTGTATTGCTGCCCTGGCTATGGTTACAGGTCAGTACCACAGGTGCAGGTGTTTCTCCTGCAGAACTGCCCAGTGGGAATTTTCCTGGTTTTCCCTTGCCACCATTCCTCTCTGGTTCTGCAAACTAGCTAACTGCCTTGGGCATTCCTCTTTTGTTTCTGATTTTGTTTTCTGCAGAGAGACATGGGCTCAAGGAACCCAAGAGAGTGGAAGAGCTGCAGAACAAGATTGTAAATTGTCTCAAAGACCACGTGACTTTCAATAACGGGGGGTTGAGCCGCCCCAATTATTTGTCCAAACTGTTGGGGAAGCTCCCAGAACTCCGTACCCTTTGCACACAGGGGCTACAGCGCATTTTCTACCTGAAACTGGAAGACTTGGTACCACCGCCAGCAATAATTGACAAACTTTTCCTGGACACTTTACCATTCTAAAGCCTCCTCCCATGCACTTCAAATGAACTGGAAAGAAACCTAAGCTGTCCAGAGGGGGAAGGTTGCATGGGCAGAGATAGCATCCTGAGCTATCTTAGCTCTAGCCATCACCCCCTTCCACAAAATTCCCTAGCCCCATCATCCCTAAAGAAAAAGACAAAAATTGTTGCTATTTCCTAACCTGCAGGCAGAACCTGAAAGGGCATTTTGGCTCCGGGGCATCCTGGATTTAGAACACGGACTACACACAATACAGTGGTATAAACTTTTTATTATTAGTTTGAAAATCAGTTTGTTGTTCAGAAGAAAGATTCCTAATGTGTGATGGGAGATGTCTGGCTGTGCATTGTTGTTGCAGTTAAGACAAATGTAACACACACACATATTAAGGGGGACCCACAAGTATTGCCCTTTAAAAGACTTCAAAGTTTTCTGCTGTAAAGAAAGCTGTAATATATAGTAAAATTAAATGTTTTGCGTGGGTGGCATGAGTTGAAGAAGGCAAAGGCTTGTAAATTTACCCAATGCAGTTTGGCTTTTTAAATTATTTTGTGCCTATTTATGAATAAATATTAAAAATTCTAAAAGATAAGTGTGTTTGCAAAAAAAAAGAAAAATACATTAAAAAGGGACAAGCATGTTGATTCTAGGTTGAAAATGTTATAGGCACTTGCTATTTCAGTAATGTCTATATTATATAAATAGTATTTTCAGACACTATGTAGTCTGTTAGATTTTATAAAGATTGGTAGTTATCTGAGCTTAAACATTTTCTCAATTGTAAAATAGGTGGGCACAAGTATTACACATCAGAAAATCCTGATAAAAGGGACACATAGTGCTTGTAACACCGTCCAACATTCCTTGTTTGTAAGTGTTGTATGTATTGTTGATGTTGATAAAAGAAAGTTTATATCTTGATTATTTTGTTGTCTAAAGCTAAACAAAATTTGCATGCAGCAGCTTTTGACTGTTTCCAGAGTGCTTATAATATACATAACTCCCTGGAAATTACTGAGCACTTTGACTTTTTTTGTTTTATTAAAATGTCTAAAATTGTCAGTTAATATATTATTTTATGTTTGAGTAAGAATTTTAATATTGCCATATTCTGTAGTATTTTTCTTTGTATATTTCCAGTATGGCACATGATATGACCCACTGCCTTTTTTTCTATGGTGTATGACAGTTAGAGGCGCTGAATTTTTTTTTCTGATAAATTCTTTCTTTGAGAAAGACAATTTTAATGTTTACAACAATAAACCTGTAAATGAACAGAGTTTAGTCTTCTTTCTGGGTCAAGAAAAAGATGACTGAATAACAATATAAAATAGAGTTGAAGAACTGATTTGGGGCAGGTTATTTATCAAACTAACAGCCTAATCTATTCTGGCAAAAGGAACTGGGCAGTTGAACGAATTATCCAGAGAATTCAGTACAGTGTTTTTCTTTAATCAGAATTTTCCAGTTTGGCAACCTACATTTATCAAAAGCAGTTGAAGATATTTCAACTTTTATGTTAACTTTGCTAGTAAGTGCAGCTCTCAGAAGAGAAGTTCAGAAAACTAAAGAGCTTTTGAGCTTTTACGAAGTCGGAAATCCTGTCAGGTTTTTGTCTTGCACACTATTTAGAAAGTATCATTTTATGACTCAGAAGTCAACACTGATTTAAAGCATGTTGCCTAAAATCTCCGAATTTTTCCATTTTCTCCATCTATAACTGTTGAGGAGGCTTTTGGATAAAAGAAGGGCAAGCATTTCCAAGCCTTTGGGCATTTGGTGAGTGATCATTGACATAGAGCTGAACTTAGTAAAGGCTTTTTTTTTTTTTTTAACCACTTTTTGCTTTCCTCCTTCAGTGTGTAGTGACCAGGTACAATCTGCTGCTTTAGAATAATATTTCAGTCTTTAAAGTTTCTCAGATAAATAATACACTATCCATTTGTCAGGTCCTGGGTCTTTTATAAGTAAATTATGGCACGGGCCTCTAGGGTTACACCCAGCACCTGCTTTCAGCAAAGAAAGGAAACCGTCTCTGTAAAAGCCGCTTACAGTCTGAGAGTCCGCCGCCGCGCCCCGGGTCCTTGGGCAGGTGAAGGCTAGCGAATTCCGTCTTAGGCTAACCGTGAATTCATGGAGAGTACCAGCGGGAGAAGGTCCGACCCTGGTGAATTACAGATGACCTCCGGGTCACTGAAATTTACAGAGAGCGTTATTGTTTTTAAAATGCAGAGTTGGAACAGTAAATTGCCACGAGAGCTCTCAGGTTATTTTTCCTTTGCGCTCTCTCTCTCTCTCTCTCTCTCTCTCTCTCTCTCTCTCTCTCTCTCTCTCTCTCAAGTCGTGCTTTGGGGGTCTGGAAAAAGAGAAGGCAGGTCTCCTTGGTAATTTAAGGTTATTCTCACGCGATGCGTTTCTCCGTGGTAATTCTGAGGGACAAGAGAGGATGGCCACATAGATTAAACAATAAGTGAAGTGTCTAATTTCCCGACTTTCTTGAAAAGATGAGGTTAACATTTCCTTTTATTTTCACATCTTTTGCCCAACCAAAGCTGCAAACTAATAAGCAGAGAGAACTAGAAAGCTCCTTAGAAATGCTGAGTTTCTGCAGAGCCGTCAGCGCACTGTTTCCCAGGTGTCTGCAGCCCCGAGACAATTGCATTCCGACTCAGAATCCGCGAGAGTTGAACCCGAAACGAACTCTGTTGCGTGTTCTCCCTTAAGGAAGTAGCTGCGCACCAGCGGAGGCCAATGGGGTGTCAGGTAGTTCGCCTCTCGAGAATTTGGAGTAAAAGGAGGGAGGGATGAAGCTCTTCCGCGCCCGCGTGCCGTCTGCACCGGCTAGGCGTACATTCAATTGTGATACCTAAATTGCAAAGTGGCTAGTGCCTTTTCTGCTTCACCGTTACAGAGCGGCTCTCCAAGTCCTGGCTGCACCAGGAGTTGTGCCGGAAAACAGCTTCGCACATATCTTCCCGGCATCTTCCCATACTAGGGTAGCTGAGGTCTTTTTCTGTTCTAGTCTTTGTAGTAGTAAAGCTCAGGAAAAGCAATGGACAGGCTGCATTGCAAAAGCGAGATATTTCATGGAACTTCCTTAGAAAGATCAAAACTTTGTATTGGGGGTTTCATGTCTCCCCCTTTCTCCAGACTTCTTCTTGAGAATTTCAGTTATTGTGTAGCATTCCGGCTGTGGAAAATAAAATCATTGGTCCATACCATGACCATACAAGGTTCCCAGCTCTGAGTGAAGGTTTATTTTTAAGTCTTCCTCGATGTTTAGACTCAGGTTGAATGCTTGTCTAGAAAACTCTTTGTGGAGAGATGCCTCACTCAACAGGCTACTGCCTATCCCTTGCTGGGTTCTGCCTCTTGGCTGTCAAGGCAAACGCTGCAGCCTCTCTGGGTGCCCTGGCTGCTCCCTGCTCCGACCTTCAGCTTTCGGTGAGAGACACTGAATACTTTGTCCTGAATTTAACTAGAAAGATATGCGCGGCCCAAGGAGCTGGTGACCTTGCGTTGACAACTGTACCCAACGACCTTATCTTGGGGTTTCTTTCTGGTGCATGACTCCATTCCTAGAGACCCCCCCCCCCTTAAAATACTGGTCACAAGTCTCACGGGCCACTGATTCTCAGTGTGTAAGGAGCTCCGACAAGGAGATACAGATTTGGGGAATCGTCCTGCCAATTTAAGAAGGTCACTTGAGGGTTCAATTTCACTTTGCCTTGAGAATTTCTTGGCTTTGACGGTGTCACTATGTGGACGCGAATATCTAATTATCGAGTTATAGTTTAAACCTAGGCGTCAGCAGTGAAGAAATACTTCTAAGGTACAAACAGGTCTGCCAGGGAAAAGTTTCATTTCATTTTAATAATTTGATCATAGAGTTTTCCAGTATGGCATACACTTCCATCCCGCCAGGCCCTAGCTACACCAGGACTCTTTAACTAGGCTTCGCGGGGTCTCGGGTCTTGGCTCCCTTATACCTATCAGCTCAGTGCCTTCCTCTGCACACACGTCTGCTTCTTTTTGTATCCGCGGCGCGGCAGCGGAGAGGTGGCTGAGGAAGAGTGAGGACCCCGGTCTCACAGAGCCGACCTAGCCTCACTGAGCGGGACAGACAGACGCCTGTCCCGAGGCTAGGTGCCCCCAAAGCCAAGTCAAAAACCGAGACAGGTTCCATTAAAAAAGGGGGCCGAGGGAACCGGAGAAAGGAACCTAGTCCCGCGATTTAAAAAGTTTTTTCAAATTTCAATTTTATTTTTGACTATTGAACAGAGGTCTGGGGGTGAGTGTCTTGGAGACCTCCTCCACCAAAAGGGGGTTTTGTCGCCTATCTCGTTTATCCTGTGGTAGGAACTTTCGTATCTTGGATGCTCTAGGGAACTTCCCAGCAGTCCAAACTTGCCTGGCATCCAGTGGCACCTGACTCAGATCTCACTCACGCAGTCCCGCGACCGAGGGGTGGGGTTCCAACCGACGTTCGGTCAGCTCTTCTTCCCCAACTCTCTTCTTCAGACTGAATAAACTTCACCCGGGCTACAATAGCCTTCAAGAAAGGTTCTGCTTAGATCTGTGCAGCTGACAGTTCAAATCCGAGCGGCCACGTTTCGCATCCTTTCTTTCATTGGGTTCAGTCGATCCTGGTTTGCTTTACTGGTAAAGAGAGATAGGAATTCCAAGCAGGGTCAGTCCAAACAAATTGATTAATTCGTTTTTTATGACAAAAAATAAACACGAAAACCCGCCCTTATTTTTATTTTAAAATTTTTTTACTAGAAACCAAAATTTGGATATTGCATACTTAGCCATTTAGGAAGGCGAGACTGTCATCTAAAGCCATTTGCATTTAACATGCTTCCTGAGCAGGACTACGAGCGACCGGTGGGTCACAAAGTCTTTCCTCTGACTTTGAGTTTGCATTTCCTTTAGTGAAAGTCCCGCTCGGGTCGGAAGGTGCCTTCTGGCGGGGTCCGCTCTCTGGAAGGCAGGCCTCCACCCCACGCCCGGGGCGCACCGCGGATTGCCGCATCCCGGTACCCCGGCCACGACGTGCGCTCTGGGGCCTTGGGGGAAAGTGGCAGGAGAACTCTGCAGAGCGGGGCTCGCACCACTTACTCCCCGCCCCACGGCTTCGCACGAGATCTCCTCTACGGGACTGGTCTGATTTCAGACCCTAAGATTACTGGAGAGGACCCGTGTTCGTGGTCCGGCCCGGGGCGAATGTGGAGACGCAGGCGCTCGGGTTCTGCGCACTGTGTTTGGAGTAAAAGAGTTTTGACTCTGTGGGTTACAACGGAGACTTTACCGAGAGAACACTAGAGGAATTCGGATAGACTCGTCTTAGTTAATTCTCTGTCTCTTCCTTCTTCTTCCCCTTCCCTCAGCTTCCTTCCCAGCTGTCCCGTGTACCCCAGAGCCGGAGGCCGCAACAGGTCCAGTTGCGGCTTGGCCAGATCCGGCGCCTC